>JARCZZ010004358.1:5808-17757 GCA_030323915.1 Brotogeris chrysoptera | reverse complement strand
ACCAGCAGGTCGAGGGAGGTGATCCTGCCCCTCTACTCTGCTCTCATGAGACCTCACGTGGAGTATTGTGTGCAGTTGTGGTGTCTTCAACATCAAAAGGGCATGGAAGTGTTGGAACAAGTCCAGAGGAGGGCCACGAGGATGATCAGGGGGCTGGAACACCTCCCAAAAGAAGACAGGTTGAGAAAGTTGGAACTGTTCAGCATGGAGGAGGGAAGACTGCGTGGAGACCTCATAGCAGGCTTCCAGTATCTGAAGGGGGCCTATAAGGATGCTGGTGAGGGAAGGACTCTTCATTAGGAACTGCAGCAATTGGACAAGGTGTAACAGGTTAAAACTTAAACAGGGGAAGTTTAGATTGCATTTAAGGGGGAAGTTCTTTACAGTGAGTGCGGTGAGACACTGGAATGGGTTGCCCAAGGAAGTTGTGAATGCTCCATCGTTAGCGGTGTTCAAGGCTGGGTTGGACTGAGCCTTGGGTGGCATGGTTTAGTGGGAGGTGTCCCTGCCCATGACAGGGGGTTTGGAACTAGATTATCTTAAGACCCTTTCCAACCCTAAGTATTCTATGATTCTATGAATATTAAAGATATAAACCCTACGCTCCTTTATTTTTGCAGGTTCTAAGGTGAGTATATGGACTACTTGAACAGGAAGAAAATAATGTCATTCATACACATAAGGGTCTTGCTGAGGACCTTCCACAATTTTTTCAGGGTGCAATTTCTTATCTGTACTGAATGCTATATGGATTTGAAAAGATATGACCTACCATTATATAGATAGTCCTCTTTTCAGTCTAATACTCTGTAGGATATTACATCTCTTAATGAATGAGACTAGTCAGACAAGGGTAAAGGAAGAAGAAACAGGAATCAAAGACAAAGCTTTAACTTCAGGAGAACAATCAGGTCAGTTAGCAAAACAAGTAATAAAACCTATTTTTAAAACAGTTGACAAGCTGGAGGTTGCTGCTGTCTGCTTGTAAAACCTAGAAGGTGGCAATAGCTGTTGAAATGGGGTTTACTCTTGTTCCCTCAAAACTGTTTCCTCTCTGACCTATAGATTATTCTTGCTTTCTCTCCTGGGTTATGATAAGCATGAGGCAATTTATCCAGAAAATATTTAATGCAGCACTATCTAATCCTTGTGTTTTCCAAAGAAAATGTACAAGGCTATATGTAAGCATCTCAAAGACTGTTAAGACATGAGCTATGATCACTGTTTCACATCAATGTTAAGAAGTTGTGAAAAAGCCAACTAGATTCTACTAGAAATAATTTTTCAGTAAAGGTATCATTAATACCATTCCAGAAACTCCTGACAGTATAACATACTTCATGTAATTTTGAATTTGCATTTTCACATTATTATCTAAGTAAAAGGCTAGTGTTCCAGATAGCAAAACCAGAAAGTGGCAGATGCTCCTGGAGAGCAAAACAATTCCAGCAAAAATGCTATGAGCCTGTGATGGGATCCACCAAAGCTTAAATGTGCTATAGCAGAAGAGGTGTTAGTATTTGAACAAAATAAAATGTCACATACTTTTCAGCAAACTTAATCCAACAGTGAGAAGTTACACAACGCCAATATTTTGTCCCAGCATCATACTATACTCAATAGCATATCTTATTAAATATAATGTACTTTATGGTGTTACCATCTTGTGTCACTACTCTCTTGGAAGAGAATGAAAGCTGTGCACTCAATTTTTCTAGTATAAAATGCTCCCTGAAAGAAAATCACTGGTCTGTTAACATACCAGTAGCACACATTGGTAAAATGGAGGGAAATCCCACACTTACCTAGAAGCAATGGCAATGCCAAAGCTGTAGATCCCACCTGGGCATGCCAAGATCAGGCTATAAATGAAAAGATTTCTATCTGACAGTGAGGTTCTGTGACAACATTTCACTAACTTTTGGAAAGGTATAAACTACTTTCTAAAATTATTTGTTTTTAAAGAGATCACTTGTCCTGTTTGTCACAGTAGACGGAAATCTAGAGGCTGAATTCTCTACCTTTTCAGTAAAAGATTATTCCTGTCACAATTTTAGACTACGTTTACATATTACATGAAAATGTGTTTTATCTGCCTTTCCCAGGATTTTTTCTTTTAATACAATTGCATGTATATATCCTTTGCTTCTTCGGAGGTAAACAAACTCTTTTAGCAGGCGTTTGTCTCTATTTTGCATGCAGACATTACATAAATAGTGCAGAGATAATTTCTTTTTTGTGATATCCTGACAAAAAATTAGTTGTGACTAATAAGTGACCTGGCAATTAACAACCAATAATGATGAGGGCCAAAGAGCAAAAGGGTAAGACATGCTATACCTGATTTCAGGCACAAGACTGTGTGAAAAAGGAACAATTCTCAGGGATCTTATAAGCCAGCAGAGAATTCTTTAATAGTTCTGCATCTGTAAGTGATCTCTACTCTGTGAAGGAGAGTAAGAAAGAATCTTCATCCTTTTCTTATGTTTACATAAATAATGTTAAACAATTTTTCATAGCTGAAACTTGCAAGCTCAGTAGTTTGAGCATATGGTTATCTTGCATTTGTACAAACCAGGGCATGCCTTAATGATAATGCTATACAATATATTTAAGTAGAAATGCATATTCAATACCAGGGAGGAGCTCTCAATGCTTGCTGCAGCCATATTTGGGCCAATGTGAGGACGCATGCCTGTGCCTTTGCATATTTGTATATTACAAAACTTCAGCATTTATTGATCTTAGAATCATAGAATCATAGAACAATTAGGGTTGGAAAGGACCTTAAGATCATCTAGTTCCAACCCTCCTGCCATGAGCAGGGACATCTCACACTAAACCATGTCACACATACTATCCCATACGATCATTGTATGTGACAGTGACAGTGACCCAACTGAAAAGGAAATAAGTTTCTATCTTTCCACACAAGACAATAACAGTTAGAAGTCATAAGGTTAACCCTTTAGGAAATGCTGCTTCAATTTCAACACAATTTGGGAATATAAAGCACCCCGCCCCCCCAAGAAAAAAACAAACAAAAAAAAAAAGGCAATCCTTTTTTTTTTTTTAACAATTGGCTATACCATGCCTACACATCTTGAAAATTTCCCAGCACTGATTTTTTTTTTTTTTTTAAATGGATTTCAAGGAAGAAAATAGGTTTACCATGATGGTCAGCAGTATTAAGAATTGAAGGCTGATTTCTTCTTGTTTTATACTCTCATACTAAATAGTCCCTTATTGTAGTATCACCACTTTCATCCCCTGGCTGCCAGGCTTCCCCATCTCCATTTTGACACTTAATTCTCCCTTCCATTCATTTTGCTACACAGCAGACTAGCTGAAGATTTTCCATTACCTCCTGTCTTCTCCAGTGTCCTTTATTACCCAAACAGTCTCCATCCATGGAAATTTTCAAAACCCAACAGGAAATGGTCCTGATCAACCTGCTTAAATTGACCCTACTTTGAGCAGGGGCGATGGACTAATCTCCAGATGTCCCTTCTAATCACATGAAATTTGTGATTCTGTAAATATTCTGTGTCTTCCTCAAACACACATCATACACTGTGTCAGGTTCAGAGCTCTTTCAAGGAAAGGCAGTAGGACACAGAGATAGCAAAAGTAGACATGTTTTTTCTTCATTTCCCCCTCTAATATTTCTCTAGTCACCAATTTCTGCAAAAATTGATATTGCCAAGACTATAAAGCTAAGAATGTAAAGCTAGCTTGTCACTGGCAAACTGGTTCAAAATTACTACATTAGGAAGAAGAAAGAATAGGCAGATAAACATAATTATAAAGTCCTTTCCGCAGTAAACTGAATGAGGAGACCTTGAAATAGCCAGTGCTTCCCCGTCTGTAGTGCCCTTCCTTTAAATAAGGACTTAAATTTCCTGTTTAATAAAAAAAAATAGTGCATTTGGTTTCTCATGTAAATCTCTTCTCTGGGACATGTTATAGCAGAAGAAAAACTTCAGCTCAGAGTAAAAAGAAAAAAATCAAAATGAGACATAGTCAAGAAAGGGTAAGCTAGAAATAGTCTGAAATTTCTGGCCAAAGGGGACAATGAATAAATTATTTATTCAGATCTTCATTAGCATTTAATAGAATTCATAAGATTCACTCACAACAGTTCGCTTATATTGCTGATAAAGTTGGATATGGTGGTTTGCAAACAAAATGTGAGCACTGCTAAATATTTTTCCCATAGGACTACATCCTTTTTGCATATTGACAAATCAAAATGCCAACAAATGCTTTAGGTTACCTAGTTCTGGTGGTTTAAATCAGCAAAATGCAGCCATCCACATTTTTTTCATATATATTTGTTCTTTCTGCCTTGTATGCCTTCGACTATTTAGGTGAAAGTTTTCAGAGCTTTTGGAACTATACAAAATGAATGAAAAATAACCTCAGTGTCCTCTCTATTCATGCTCTCAATAGGAAAATCAGGTTGCAATTCTACATCTTTGTGTGAACAATTGTTGAAATCATAATAGAAACTCTGGTTCTCTACAGGGCACAGCACTACCAACATTTAATTCATTACTTTGTGAAACACTTTATAACACCCAACACATGAAAAGCCACATGAACAATTTAGTTTTATTATTCTGAATGTAAAAGAAGAATAGGCAATTCCAGGTGTATTAGCTTTCTTCTATATTCTTGTCGTTGAAGAAATTTAGAGGTACATGATTAAAGCAGCAGGACAGAAATCAAATGCTAATTGAGAGTAGCCATCACTCTTCTAAAGAATAAAACTGATGATTACAGAACTCAAACTTTGCTCGTCCTCAAAACACTATCCACATTGACAGTTCCAATGTTGCCCTTGAGGTTAGATTCCCTGCCTGTTCACGCTGATTTTCCTTAATCCTCCTCCTATGGTGTCTTGAGAATAGGCCAAGTAGCACTTCAAGGAGAGAGATCTCAGACACATGTGGGCCCCTACAGATGTCTTCAGGCACTCCTATACTCCATCTGAACTACGTTATTTTAGCATGTTTCATATGTCACCCATGGAGAAATCTAGTACTCTTTCTTCCAGAGTATTTACAGTTAACAACATGACAATATTGTTAGCAGCAGCAACCTAAATAAATAGTTTAGTGTCTGATTATTACAGCAAAGTTATAGCACAAAAATCAGAGAAGTGCTTAGATAAAAAAAAAAAAAAAAAAAAGAATTGAAGCTGTGAGGTGTTTCAGAAAGTCCTCAGCAGGATGGGCATGACAGCTTGTGATTATCATCAACTGTACCCAGAAGGAAATCAGATGGACTATCAGGGGAACTACTGGGATGCAAAAAGTGTATTTTAGACTTTCAGGTCACGGATACTTCTAGAAAGAGATGAAATATCTGACACATCCTATAAATGACTTCTTGGTATAGACACATAAACAGTTTGTTGGAGAACTATGACAAGCAGCAATTTTGGCATGGTTATTTCTCTGCCCATTCATCACTAACACATCCTGCTTCATCATCAGCATGCACTGAACCTGGAACATTCAAATCATCCTACAGAACTTTTCCTGATTCATTAAACAGTTAGGATTCATTCAGCAATAGTGGCTACTTGCAGGTCACTGCCTACCCAACAATCATACAACAGCTAGAACTTCTCTCATTCAGATGAGATGAAAAATTAGCCAGTTTACAGGTCCTCAAGAACCTTGACCCGCATCATCTAAGAAATAGGATCAGATCTCTGGTTAGGTTATTTCTGTTGGGAGAGTGGGAAGAGGCATCTGGATTCTGATGGAGAACACAGAAAATAAGCTATGGTGGCAAAAAAGTTAAAGATAGAAGAGGCCAATCAAAGGCTACAGAATCTGTTAGAGACCATCATGTGCATATCCATAGTTGCGACCCATCACAGCTATCCTGTCATTGGATTCTAAACAAATTAAAACAGATACTATAACAAATAATTTGCAAATAATAAACTGGGTATTTAATACATTAAGACAATAACAACTGCATACAATCACAATGATGGCATAATAATCACCTAAATGTCAGTTTGCTATTCTGAAAAAACTTAGAGGAAAATAAACACTAAAACATCAGTATAGTCCTTCCTATAAGGTCCAGCACTGGTCTTTCCCCACATGGTAATGCGATATATGTGCTAATAATTGCTCTGCAGCTTCTGATCACTACACTGTATTGTTAGCAAGCCTCTGAGATTGCATTTGGATTGAAAAAATTGAAATCCCATGCACTGAATAAGCGTAATAGAATGCTCTGTGCGTAAATTATATTTATTTGGCTGCAGCCAGTGAGATAAAATGCTTAATCTAAAAATTTAATAATCACAAAACAGAGATTTATCACTATAAGTCATTTCTGTGGTACATATTACAAATTAAAAAAAAAAAACACTAGAGGAAACTATATATAAAGAATCCCAGAAGCTTTTAAACTATCCAAAATGGATCATAAATTAACAGCTGAACAAATGTTAATACCACTCTATTGATGGACTGTGCTCCCAAGTTATGACTCTGCAGATAAATTATATTTTTAAAAAATCAGAAGCAAACAATGGAAATACATTTTTAATAGTGCTACTTAAATTCAACTCTTAAGTTTCATAATTTTGTGTTTGCCTTTGACAAGAAAAAGTGCCACACCACAGTAAAACAGTGACTAGCCATTTTTAATTGATTCAGGAATTCATCTTTGCTTTTACTGAAATTACAAACAAAATTTTATACAATTATTGGAGAAAGTACTGTTTCCACTGGGTGGAAACATGCTGCATTTAAAATAAGACCTAGATTTTAGATTATAAATATTGAACCCTTAAATATCATATAATCATAAAACAGAATCATAGAATCATTTAGGCTGGAAAAGACCTTTAAGATCATCAAGCCAACCCCTAAACTAGCATTGCCAAAGCCACCACTAAATCACATCCTTTAAGTGCCACATCTACATGTCTTTTAAATACCACCAGGGATGGCAAAACAACCAAATTCCTGAGCAGCCTGTCCCAGTACTTGACAACCTTTTCAGTGAAGAAATTTTCCTGAGATCCAATCTAAACCTCCTCAGGAGCAACATGAGGCCACTTCTTCCTGTCCTATCACTTGTTGCTTGGGAGAAGAGACTGATCCCCACCTCACTACAACTTCCTTTCAAGTGGTTGTAGAGTGATAAGGTCTCCCCTCAGCCTCCTCTTCTCCAGGTTAAGCAACTTTTACCAGCTTCACTGCCCTTCTCTGGACCCGCTCCAGCACCTCAATGTCTCTCTTGCAGTGAGGAGCCCAGAACTGAACACAGGATTTGAAGTGCAAACTCACCAGTGCTGAGTACAGGGAGATGATTGCTGCCCTAGTCCTGATGCCCACACTACTGCTGATACACGCCAGGATGCTCTTGGCCTTCTTGACTGCCTGGGCACAACCTGGCTGATGTTCAGACATCATCTCATTTACTGTGTGAGAAAACACATGGTTGAGTCTATAAACAGGATGCAAGGAAAATGAACACTTAAGAATTTAAGCAGGAGAAAAATGGCTGCTGCTGCTGAACCCATGACACTTGTGTACATTCACACACTGATGGATAAAATGATTGCTAGTGAGACAAGGAGGCACAAAAGTATGGAACATAATCAGTTCTAAGTCGCATTAAGTTCAATGGCTTTGTAGTGGAAAATGACTGAAGTGCTTGGGTGTGGTTGGCATGGGTTTAGGTCCTTAAGACCTTGGTGTAGGAGAAACAATAGGAAGGCAGGACCTGGGGATGGGGAGTGTCTGGGACTGGGATGTCCAGGATGGGCATAGTTAAACTAGCTGATTAGTAGAGGGATGGGATGATTGCTGTGTTCCTGGTGTTAATGAACCCATTAAGCTGGTGTAGACATCTACAGGAGAGTATCCGAGACTAGCAGATGTCCAGGATGGGAGCAGTTAAACTACATGATATGTAGGAGGACAGGATGATTGCTACGTCTGTAATGTTAATTAAGCTGGTGCTTCAAAGACTGCCAGCAGTTATGAAGATTGTTGGAAGAAGTAAATGACTCTCAAAGACCACCATCACATTTTTGTATGTATGCAGGAAACTTTATGGAAAATGATATAATTCATGTGTAGCCTCATGAATATGTATGTACACCCAAGTGACTATATAAGGATGGTCTGTGTGGCAACACGGGGACTCATGTTAGGGGGAGCTATTGCCAGTATCTCCCGGCACCCCAATAAAGAATACCTGCTTGTCAACTTAAAAATTCGTTGGCGAGTTTGTTCCTGGAGTTCAATCCGAAACGCTAGTTTCTACATTAAATTAGTGTAGTCTAAGAATACACTAGATTTGAGGAATCCTTTCCCAGATCCATTTATTTTGCCTTGGACATTTGTCTGGTCCCACTTGGTGGGTCCGGGGCAACTGATCTTTTATCACACTGCATCGTAAAACTCTTCAGTGGTTTTTTCAGGCCCTCATTAGACTGAAAAACGAAACAATTGATCTTATTCCTCCCTAAAACTGTGTGGGGAGGAACAAAAGTCTTGGCAAGCTCGTATTCTTATAAATGGCCCAACATATAAAAGAAAGAAAACAAAGAATCTGAGACAAGGAGACACCAAATGCAATCAGTTCTAAGTAATGTAAAGTCTGGTGACTTTGTAATGGCAAATAGCAGAGATGCTTGGAGGTAGTTGACATAGTTTTAGGTCCTTAGGACCTTAGTACAAAAATGTAGAAAAACAGGATCTGGGGATGAGGAGTATCTGGGACTAGCAGATGCTCAGGATGGAAGCAGTGAAACTATCTGCTTAATAGAAGTACAGGATGATTTTTATGTCTGTAATGTTAATTAAGCTGGAGCTCCAAAGGTTGCCAGCAGTTATGAATATTGTGAACAATTCTTAAAGACCACCATCACATTTTTGTATACATACAGGAAACTTTCTGGAAAATTATGTAATTCATGTGTAGCCTCATAAATATGAATGTATGCCCAGTGACTGTATAAGGATGGCCTGTGCAGCAGTACGACAGACACGCTTGGAGGAGCTATCCGCCATGTCTCCCAGTGCCGCAATAAAGAATACCTGCATGTCAACTTAAAAATTTGTTGGCAAGCTTGTTCCTGGAGTTTTATCCGAATCAAAAAAGATGCACCACCCCATGGGTCCAGCAATGTATGCTCACTCAGCGAGTTGCAGTCCCTTCAGTCAGTGACGCTGCTAAAGCCCAGAATGGAAGAAAGTACCACATGACTGAATGACCATTTCCCTTTTCATAGTGTCAGGCTCTCCTGGCACACTTGTACTGGTGAGATTTGTTCTCAGGAGCACCAGGTAAACTCAGACCCAGATAATTTTGTGTCTGGCAGGTGCTATCTCCAGGTGGTTTGTTGCCAGGTGGCTTGTTGTTGCCAGGCACTTGATGTTCAGGGCCTCAGGGCAGATATCACGGGGGGAAAACATCCCTCACCTTGGAGCCAATCACTGCTCTGCCCCCGACCATTTGCTCGAGCAGCATCACGCTGCTCACTGTGAACAGGCATTCAACCTCCTTCAGGTCCTCATGTTTGTGAGCTGCTTTGACACACACACAAGAAGGGCCACCTGACCAGCATTCCCCTGCAGCAAAGCTGCATGCTTGCAGAGGACGTGCAAATACGCTATTCTTTAGTTGCAGATAGAAAATACAGACTATCCTGATGAAAGCTGAAATGTGTATATTGATCTCGTAAATTATTTGGTAAGCTAACTTAAAAAAAAAAACAACAAACAAACCAACAAAAAATTGGTACTTACATAACCGATCCAAAAATAGGAACTAATATATCTTTTCAAATTGGGTTTTCTTTAGGAAAGGTGAAATCCTTGCTTATCCACTGATAACACTATCAATTTGCTGAATGCACTCCCTGGGCCTCCAAAACAGGATATTCACAAAGTAGAATGGTATGAACTTAATCTTCATAGGTTCTTTGAAGTTTCCTTTATCCTTGGAAAGAAGTAAGGAAAAAAAAATCTTCTTCCCTTCAGTCAGTCTTTACCTAAAATCCAAAATTTTAACTTGGAAAATTAATGATAATGTGGGACAGATTAAGACCATGAAAAGAACCAGGATGGACACAGATTTAATAGTTGTACTTGTTAGTGTCTACGAGGCACAATCATACAAACATTGCCAACCTTGAAGTTATATGTGGGAATAGCCATGTTAACTTTGATGATATAAATTGTGAATCAGGAATAATGAAGTGCTTAAACAATCACTGTCTGAAATTATTTTATTATGGAACTTCTAAACTCAAAGAAGGATCTTGTTGATGGCAATAAGCAGAAGAGTACCACAGCAGTGACAAAAAATCCAATTAAATGTAATTTACAGGTGACTGGGGAAATTCACAATTGATAGTCAAGCAAGAATTTTAAAGAATTAAAGCTATGTGCTGCTTAAGCCTGACATATTCTGATCTCAGTATGAAAAAGCTGTAAATCTTACCTTTGGATGCATTACTAGCATTTAAGCAGACAATTAAAGCATCCATAAGCATATATCAGTTTTCATGTACATAAGCAGTTGGTGAAATATA
The DNA here is from genome assembly GCA_030323915.1 of Brotogeris chrysoptera. Lineage (NCBI taxonomy): Eukaryota > Metazoa > Chordata > Aves > Psittaciformes > Psittacidae > Brotogeris > Brotogeris chrysoptera. The sequence continues at coordinate 7,172 of JARCZZ010004358.1, read as the reverse complement.
AACTAAGATCTTTCTATATCATGGAAAACACTATATTATCAAATGATCAGGCACCTGGATTTTTTATGTCAGCAATGACCAATAAACCAAACTTCAGAAAATCTCTCAGCTTCCAGTTGTCATGCTAGCAGTAGCTTAAAAATTATAATATCTATAAAGGATGGGAATGAAGCATCATTCTGCTCTCTGTTCTACTCATACTTTTTACATTAGGCAGTTATTGGATAGAAAAAACCCTGAATTAATTCAGGGAAGAAATATATCTCACTCTTGATATTTCTTCTTACAACTCTTCCTTATTAAAATAATTCTGAAAAATCAAGTTTCCGCCTTTCTTTAAAACAGATGAAAATGAATCAGCTGTTTTCCATTCATGATTGTTACTAACTATAGGTGGAAAAATCTGTTTTCTTTTTTAAAATTGCTTACTTGCTCAGAAATGAGTCCACACTAGCTGAATGAGGAAAAAAAAAAAAAAAAAAGTAAAAATCTGAGCCTTTAAATTTACTGGAAATATTTTATAAATCTAATCTTCAAGAACATAACCATCAAATGTGAATTTGAATATGTGGAGCATATATGCTTCTACTCTGAGCATCATTTGAAGCTAACAAGAGTACATGCCCTTTTCATTGGACTCCGTACATTTAAGCTGAGAAAATACAGCTACAAGAACTATTTAAAGAAATGAATATCTGAATGTGAATTCAAGGAATAATGAGTAGCATGCCGGTAGTAAACCTTTGCTACTTACTATATCTAAAATATATTTTATTCAAATTTCATCTTATTAGCAAAATATGCTGTATTTCTTTAAACTGATAGCAAGAATACTGCAGATCATTACCAAGGATATTATAGTCATCTGTGCTCAATCATGTATGTATATAAATGCCATTTAAAGAGTTGGAAATGCCAACAGATAATTTGTTTAGTTACCATTTTCTGAAATGTTGACTTTCCCTACTGAAAGAGCCCAATTATAACCACCTGGTCATATTCACCATCTGCTCCTAAATAAGTTGACAAGCTGAGGAGGATTGCACTTAAAACGCTTCATGGGAATAGAAGACTTTTATACAATGGCTTACAATAATTCTAATTTAGACTAGAGTTCAAAGTCTTTGTGATCCGAGGAGATATTTGGATTTTCCTCATCATGTATTGTAAACCAGGTAAAAGAAACAATAAAAATCGGAGTTTCAATAATTTCTCAAAAATTATTGAAATATTATTGAAAAATAAAATCTCAAAAAAATCAAATCATAATCTAGTCAGCTGTGTTGATAAATTATGATGGGAAATCAGCCTATATGGAAATTTGATGTGAAAGATGGCCCTATATAAATTTGTACTTTAGTGGT
>JARCZZ010004357.1:5213-17006 GCA_030323915.1 Brotogeris chrysoptera | reverse complement strand
CCTATCTTCATACAGGAGGTGCTCCAGTCCCCTGATCATCCTCATGGCCCTCCCCTGGACTTGTTCCAACAGTTCCATGTCCTTTTTATGTTGAGGACACCAGAACTGCATTCAATACAAGAGCAGAGGGGCAGGATCACCTTCTTCGACCTGCTGGTCACACTCCTTTTCATGCAGACGGTTGGCTTTCTGGGCTGCGAGTGCACACTGTTCATTTGGCTTACATTATTTAAATGAAGATATTTGCTGTTTTATTATATTTTTATGCAGCTTTTTTTTTTTTTTTAAACAATATATAGCTTAATGTAGTCAATACTTACAGAATTTCTGCAGGAGTAAGAGCAAAATTGCTTAAATTTCTAGTCACTGATAAGAAAGATTGCTACAAGAGTAACATGCCAATGTTGTTACAGCTTACATTACCACTACAGAAGCAGATTTCTGATTTTTTGGGGTTCCTATGTTTTCAAAAGCTTAGATTTCTTGAGAATTGAATCTTGAATCTGAGTGCTCTATGCTTCCATTGGTGAGTTGGTTTGCTTTCCACAACACCACCACTTTAGAACTTGTGACAATATAAAAATAGTACTGGAAATAGATACTATAGTTTATGTTTGCAAAGGAGAGGCAAAGAAAGTATTTGACAGAATTCAGAGGTTTCACAATAAATGGAAATCTGTGTAAACATATATTTCAGTTTCAATCCACAGTGGCAGTATCCATATGATGAATTATCACAGCTGAACCCATGACAATCTCTCACCTGTGTTCTGCACAATAATCCATTTCTGTAGTGAATACATCTAACACTCAAAAGTCTGGAGCAGTTTCATATGTAAGATTTTTTTGTTAATTCTTCTGGGATTTTTTTTTTGCCTGATTTGATAGCTTCTGGCCACATTGTTCTCAGCAGATGTACACGGTACTTAATTGAAAAGTCTGCAATATTCCTATTTTTTAATTTTTTTTATTTTCACTGAAAAGAAAAGCAAGATGCTATCTAGAATGAAGAAATTCTGAAAGGCCTTTCTGTATACATATCACTGATGACAGTTACAGATGTCCCACCGTTTTCAAGAAAGCATTATGCTGCATTCAGATAAAGGTGTTTACCTGTACATAAGTTATATTTTCCTTCTAATACCTGCAACAAAGGGAAGTTCTTTTGTTATCATATACAGTGAGAAAGCTGTGACACCAATGATAGGGTTGCAACACTGTCTGTTAAGCCTATGCATGCCTGACTCATGTCGATGCAGAGGCCGATTTGCGTATGCACATATACAAATATGAGTGTTGAAATGCAGGGCTGCAAGACCAAGACCTGGTGCTCTGAATATGAAAGCTGGGTTCAAATGCCTGCACAATTTTGGCAATACTTTTTGAAACCTCTCTCTTATCAGCTTACTATGTGGATGCATTGTCATTTCACTGCTTGCATGATTAACATGTTAAGAGGAATGCAAACAGCATATGTTGCTGAGAAGTAAATTGTTTTTTGGTTTTTTTTTGCCAGATTTTCTCTCCAGTTACATTACTAGCTTACAGCCTCCAGTGAAGTGAACAGAAAGGCTTTATATGCATGACTGTTGGTGGACTGTGACTTTTAAAACCAAAGCAGTTCTGACTAGGACAGGAAAAGAGATACTGTTTTATCCTTCCTTTCTAGTTTGAGTCTCCGTTTTTTTGAAGAACATTTATGTTATTCTGGATACTCTGAGCTAGTAACATGGTCAAGTTACTAATACATTTTCCCACACAGTATCCTTGAGTAAACTGCTCTACAAAGATGTATTTCTGTCTTGGAACTTTCCTGCCTTCTTCCCTTGTGCTATCTTTGGAAATGTCTACAGATCTGAACAAATGATGCCATGGGACAATAAACATTACTCTGCGTGGTTTTTGTTTCACTGGTGTATCTTTCTGTGGCAGACACTTGTCACATGCTTTTGCTTGAGAATAGCAAAGCAAAGAATCCATGGGTGTTTCCATATGTACAGCCTTACAACATGTTTTCTAGAGGTTACATGCCTGTGGATTTCAAAATTATTTTAAAGCGTACATCTTCTTAACATTGGAGTATGAGAATTCTTTAATCTTAGGTCATACAGGGAGCTCATTGCAGTGTTTCTAGAACCCCAAATTCACAATTTCCTCTTAAAAAGAAGAAAAAAACTTGATATATCTGCTCCAGCACTAGTAAAATAATTGTAGAATAATAGAATATTCTATAACTTAGTATTATTAAAGGCTCTGGCAAGAAACTCTTCACATGGGGTAAAACTGTCTGAACTGTTCCAAAGAAAGTCCTGCTGATTTTAGTTAAGCATATTGCATGTGCCTTAGAACTAATGGTTGCAACTCTCAGGCTAATGCTTTATTTAGTATTCTTTAAGGAAGCTAACAAGTCTAGGTCTGCGATTACATATATGGATGGAAAGTTGAAGCAACCAAATGCTAAAGGCAAATACCTTCTCTTATGAGGAAGAGACAGAAATTTGGGACTCAACTATTTGGAGCATAATCTTCTTAGAGATCCATGCTCTAAAAAAATCCAACACATCACAATTAGCTGCCATTTCCAAAAAAGAAAGCACAAAATTTTGATCCAGAACATGTACATGCTGATAGTTAAAAATTCAACATGCAAATAACTCAGTTGGCTTTGATGGGTTGCTACAAATTATGCTCATTCCTAAGGCTTTTGTTTGTTTGTTTTAGAAGAACTGGGACATGAGTAATTGAAATCATCCTGTGGGTCACTCTCTTGGTCACGTAATGACTCATCTGCTGAGCTGGTAACAGAACTGTCTCTGCTGGATCTGTACTGCTTTTCCCGTGTTGCTGGCACCAGGCTCGCTGCTAGCTCAGTATGATCTACAAACTTAACATCACCATCTGCTACCACTCAAGTGGTACAAATCTTTCCCAGCATTCCTGATGTTTGATGTGCCAAAAGCAGAAATTTTAGAATGTATCAAGTGCTTTGAAGTTGGAAAGTGCTAAAATACATCAATTTTATGTCCAGTCTGTCTCACCATTTGCATAACCTGAGCTGGATTTTGGAGATCCCTGAATTTGATTCTATAGTAACTATAGTAACTTTTTTTTTTAATAAGGAGATATTAGAATGCAAAGGTCACTTTGGGATTGTATGTTTATGATGATTCTCATAAGACACACACCCCATGTATTCCTAACTTCAGCATAACAGAAAGATAGAGACAAAACACAGTTAACTTAAATCATAAACCCCAGTGAATCAGATTCTTGCCAATCTTGAATGGGAACAGCTGATATAAACACAGAATGCTTTGGCAGGAAAGTTAGAAAAACTCAAATGAAAATGCCATAGAAATATGGAATAAGTTTCAGGTAAACCTATGTCAAGGAAGGCTTAAAAAGACTACATTTCCACTTAAAACTGCCCATATGACAAATCAGGAAGACTGCAATAGCAGAAGAGGAATTTGAAGACAAAGGTATAGCAACTTATAAACTGATTTCCTTTATTTCCTTTATTTCATTTCTATACGCCCTCTTATCCCACATGTTGACAAGGTGTCACATGGTGACGGGGACAGCAAGTGTATAAAATCTGCTGGCCAAACTGTGCGGGGAAGAGAATATGGAAGTACCTTTATATCCTCTAACAAGTGCAAGACCATCCCAATCATGCTTTTAACGCATTCCCCCAAATAAATTTCCAGAGATTTGACCTATATGTCTCTTCAGTCCCATGGGGACAGAAAAGAATGTGGAAAGTCCTGCAGTGGTACAGTAGTTTTAAGTTGCAAGGACAAGATCCTGAGCCATATGGTCTTAATGACAAAGCCCTTCTCCAGCTGAGGTGCTGGACTAGATGACCTTCAGGGGTCCTTTCTATGATTCTAGTTATCAATTGCTCTGTTTCTTTATTTTGCTGCTACTCTAGAAACATGTATTGGGAAGAGACGTGCTCCTTGAGTGTTCATATATTGGCAAGATTAGTGAGAAGTTACCATGCTGGCCATGAATATGAGTTTCCATACTTGAGACAAAATGACTGCCAAAACCAGTATTCCATACCTCCAGGAACAGCTAGTTGTGTGTGATAAAGAGGATAAGAATAGATCAAGGAGTCAGCAATACTTCCTATTGTTGGTATTCAGGTATCATAGTATAAATGACAAACTATGGAAATAAATAAATGAAGTACAGGAGGAGGCAGGCAAAGGTGGAAACACCTTGCCAAGCCTCCCAGGAAAATAAAACTAAGTCTTCTCTTGTGATTTGAAGGAGAAAAATAGTGACTATTGCAGTGCAGGAAACTACTGAAAAATTGCTGGTCTGAGAGAAAGGAGATTGGAGGGAAAACGCTGTCACTCTCCTGTGAGATGTGGAACAGAGAGAGAATTGACTGTCATCCCTTCTCTTTTATTCTGTCCTTTCTGCCTAGTACAGTAGAGTTTTCTGTTCAAGAATGATTAAACCTTCCTAGCATATTAGATGCTGAAAATACTTTTGGTGTCCTTGATGTACTCATTTTAAGTAAAACATACAGAAAGACTATTTCCAGCCTAGTTGACCTGAAATATCATGTTCCTGCTTCAAATCATTGCTACATGAGAAGAAAAGGAATTAAATGAACATGAACATCTGGACCCAGAAATTAAATACTGCCCTATGTGTGGAACCTACTCTATAGAAGTGAATATAAGGTTTTCATTAGAATTGATATTCCTTTGAGAGCTGGAAAGCATCTGCAAGATTTTTTGATGAGGTCCAAAATAAAAACAACTGCCCCATCTTAAAGTATTTTCCAAAATTGGAAGTGTGTTTGGTTGATGACTGCCAAAGGATAGGGAGGAGGAGCTGACCAGCCTGAAATATAGCGGTTTTGTTTGCTCTGTGTTGTGTCCCCATCTAAACTGGGGGGACAGACCCTCCCTGTAGGTGCTTCTGGCTTCCTCCAGAAGCTATGCAAATCCCAGAAATCAGTGGATTTCTTCCCACAGCCTGCTCAGAGTCAAACCTTCCTTCCCTAAAATAACTTTGCATAAAAAGTTCCAGAAGAAGCCTCTCAGACCCAATTGGCTTTTCTGCAGGATATATGAAACAGTATATAAGAATTGGAAAAAAAATATTGGACAAATGTTGCAGGACCCTGGCAGAACTGGTAGTATTTGTAACTTGACCTTCTCTGGCTAGCGTCGTTGGGAGGGGGAAGAGCTCCACAGCCATTTTAATTCCTTTAAAGAGTGTCATGGAGCCAGACTCATGCTGTAACCAATTGCTCAGTGAAGTGTGTAGGTGGAGCTGGAACTGAGGTCTCCTTATGGCGATTCAGAGTATGACAAAATTGCTGTTGGACCTGCTCTGCTAAGAAAAATGCATTCAGCAGGGACCTCTGAGGTAAGTAATGGTCTCTATGGATTGACTTTGAGTGAAGTTTGCATATGAACATATAGAAGCAAAAGACACAGCCTACTGAAGTCAGTGGGAGTTCTCCCACTGTTTCCGGGAAGTTTTAGAGCTGGTTCAATGGGATACTAGCTATTTTGAGAAAACATGCATGCAAATATCAGCGTTGATGCCCAGGGCTTTGCAGATGGATTCTTCCACTCAGAGACATTTCTTATGTATTGTGCAAATTCTTCAAGTTCCTACCCTTGCTTATATTTTCCTAATATTCAGCACATCTTTAGCTACTGCTGTAATGCAAAAGGTTTACAAAATCATCAAATCAGCTTAAGCTCCAGGAAATCTGAGTCTGGTTTTGTTAATCCCCACCATTGAAAACTCATCTTGAATGCTTTCTTTTGGTTGCTGAGTTCTATGTGCTGCTCAAGGATCTTTGGAGAATGGAAGGAAGATATCTTTTGATATAAGAAATTGAGCTTTCTAATACATCCATCCAAAAGGATAGAAAGAACTGCTTGATGACTTCGTAAGATAAGCAATTATATCCACACAGCCACACTGTGAGGGAGATGAATTAACTGCAGATGAGATTCCTAAAAGATATCAAAAAAATGAATGATTAATGCTTATGTTCAAAAAATGCTATACCTTTTAAAATGAAGATCGAATTGGAAGAGATTGTCTAATATATCTCATACTGAATCTTCTGGGTATGAAACTTTAACTTATGGTTGGAGAGATCCCTGGTTATTTTGATCACAACTATTTTCTTCAATATTATATCTTCATAAAAGTATGCAACCCAAGTATTTATAGAAGGTGAGGAATGGGCAAAAAGTTGATGTGCAGCTGCATGCCTTTAAAGCTTCAACTGATCGCAGATGCAGCAGACAACACAGTGATTTACCTGTGTGAACCTTGTCAGCCCTGTGAAGCTTATAATTATTCAAATTAGACAAGATTATGGAGTTCTTGGAGAGAAAAAAATGTCACAAGAGCCTTGAGTTCTTATTTTCATCATATTCCATTGATAACCCAAATTTTGTCATGCCTAGAGTCTTCAACATTGAAATTATGCAGAAAATACAGTTTGGCAGCTCACGAATGATTTTGTCATTTGCAAAAAAAGTGGCTCTAGGTAGAAAAAAAAGTGTTAATAGTTAATGTTCAGCATGCTCTGCAAGCCAATTTGGCTTTTGCGTCTGGCACGATTGGTTTTATACTGATGGATTTTTTGCAGCTAGAACTAGTGTTGTCAGACATTTAATTTTCCTTTCTTTCATAGCTATATTATGTTGCTCCATTTTCTGTAGTGATAAAGAATGGTAAGATTATTTTCAGTATTTTCAAAATTTGAATCTACCTCTTCTTAAATTACCAGAGAAATTCATGGTAATTGAATGGTTCATGGTTGGTTTCAGTTTTTAACATAAAGTCCCTCGAAAAAAATGTGCGCGGGAATGATCTTTTTCCCATACGCATTGTGCTTTCAACACTTCGGATCTCAAAATAGGGAAATGAAATGGAATATTTCTTTGTTTCTGTTGCAATGGAAAAACTGCAAGAACTGGATGTCTGTTTGGAACTACCATTTGTGCAAAAGGATTTAATAAACAGTAGCTGAGAAAAGAGTCCAGAAAAATCCATATGGAGAAGGTCCATGCAGCTCCGCTCTATGCAAGTGCTGCTTCTGCTTGGGAGATGTGCTCCCATTGTGCTGCTCATGGGTGTTTCTTCCACTGGTGAGTCCAGTGCTGTGAAGTAGGCAGTCACAGAAGAAAAAAAGGGCTGCTGATAAATAAGGAAACATGCTGAACAAGTATCGCAGGGAAAGTAACATATAATCTGGTTCCACAGGAAAAGAAAGAATCTGAAACTCATGTTTTGGCAAATAAATATTGTCACAAATATTCTTTAAAGACCTAAGTCTATGTCCTCAGACACCTTGAACTGAAAAAAAAATCCTTCTCTGAAGGGCTTTGAGGAGAAAAATACCTCCGAGTAATCATTTTTCTACAGGCCTTTTTGGTTTTTTCAGACTCTTGGAAAGAGTCATCTTCCTTTGGCAAGATCTGACAAGCTGTCTGCAAAGCCAAACACCAAAAACTAAACTTTCTAAAGCAAACATTTCAACAAAAGACATGCAAGTTTTGACACTTGGCCAAAGCTGCCAGCATCTTATACCTTACCTAAGGCAAAATCCAAAGACAAAGTGTTTTTAATGTGAGTTCAGGAATTCGACTCTCATTGCTCTGAGACCTTATTTTGAGACCATCAGGCCCCATACGAAATGCACTCGTAATATTCTTAATAGACATGGACTGTGCTGTTCCTTCCTGTCATGGCTCAAATATTTACCAAGGCAAAGGGAAATCTGAGTTTGTTTCTCTGTTATCATAACAATTTCTCTTGCTCAAAGCATTAGGATATGGGGAAGGGAGATCATATCTGTTGAAACTGTAGGTGGGAGAGAGAACATAGCTCTGCAAAATGTTGTATAAGGGCAGGAGTGCACAAAAGGGATCCTGGCTTTCTGCCCCCACTGCATAAATTTAACCTGCAAGAACTGATTTGAGAAAACGTCATCTATATTTCCCTTTTTTAAAGGAAGAATTTTTGAGCCTTTTAGGTGGCAGATCTGGGAGACCAGCTTAAATGGGTAGAATCACTTCCCTGAAACATTTAGCAAGGAGCGAAGTGCACTAGAGGAGACAAGATTTAGGACACACAATTTCTCTCATACCTAGCTCCAGGCAGTGCCTACCTTTCTCATACAGAATTACTCAGTTTGTCTCTAAACTGAGCTGGCACTCTGGATTAGGAGGTACATCAGTGTCCATAGCCAGCAGCACACCAGGAAGCAACATATTTAATATTGCATTGGTTGCTGTGTTGAGTCAGCACCTGTGTTCACTGGGTACTACATGAAGCCGGGGGAGCCTTGAGACTCAAGACCTAAAGCTGTGGAGAGACTTCTGCAGCAGCCTGAAGTGATTTGGGGGATTTGATCTGAATTCTACCCCTGGAACCAGAAACATAAAGTAGGCTGCATTAGGTTAACATGGGGGGATATAAGTCCCTCTGTAGTGCTGTGATGACTGGTTTCTATTCTTAGTGAGATGTCTCCAAAATCAGCATAAGGAATACAGGAAAATCAATCACACTTCAATTCCCTTTAATTCCCTTAACAGGCTAGACCAATAGATGGAGAAAATAGGGAAAGAGGCAATTAAAACTAGACTTACTTTGAAAAGCAGATTGTAAAGAACCTCATGCTGTTTGACATTGGAAGTTGTTTCTCCTCTGAATTGCTGTGGCTCGGATTCATATCTCGAGTTGGGACATTAGTGTAGAGAAGCTGACCCTTTCTGGCTCTTGCTTACCTGTGACTCCGCTAGCCCTGCTCCTAAAACAAAGATGCTAGATTTTTGTTGTTCTTTTTTTCCTTCTTCTTGCTTAGTGGAGACGGAGTATTACTCTCCGGGCTGTTTTCTCAGACTTCCAGTTTAAACAACCAATCATTAACTTGATTTCACTGGATGAAGAAGTTAAAAAATAGAAAAAGCTGTGCACTTTAAATAATGACTCAAGCGTAGCATTCTTAATTCCTGTGAGAGCTAGGGAGATTATTCAATGTATTTCAGGCAAAACAAAATGTCACTTTCATCACAGATGTGAAAATCCAAGTAAGACAAGTGAAAAAAAAAAGATAGAATCAAAAAGAACAAAATTTCTTTTGTTGCCTCAGGATACTTTATAATAAGCATCCTATGAGGGATGCATAGAGGTTTGTAATAATGATCCAAGGGCCTGCCTTGTGCTTATTCCATACATGAGCAGAACTATGGAAATTAATGGATCTAACCAACAGGAATAAATGTCTGCAGAATCAGGTAACTGATCAGCAGTATTTACTTCTGTTCTTTTTAGAGTGTACAGAATTTTGGAAGGGCTGGAGTGCAGAGAGGAGGAAAATACCATAGATGAAAATACCAGAGAAGAAAATACCATGGGACTGAGAAGGTCATCTAAATAAATCATAACTAATGAGGCATCTGCCATTAAAAATAAATCATCATCACTTTATCACTATCCAATTTCCCATTAAATTAGTTTCCAGATATGACATCAGGTTCAATCTTTTCCTACCAGCATTGATGTTTTATTATTGTAAATTGGGAGCACTGGAAGGATGAAAATGCTCGGTGTGCATTAATAATCAGATTCAGTAATCAGGCTTTTTGGAAAGGTGGTCCTCTTGGTGTGTTCCCATTCCTGATGGGATTCCTGGTACAAAAACATAAACTAAATAACTAACTTCTACTTGTGCACTTTTGACAAGGTAGTGTATTGCTCACAGAATTATTACTTGATTTTTTAAACTATATTAATAGAAAAATAATTCTGTGACAAGACTGTCAATCCCAGAATTTCACAGCAGTCTAACGATTTTATCTTAATTAAAACATTTCCTTGGAGAGAGTCATTTTCCCTCAAAACACTGCTCAGATGTGCTGGATGACACTACATTCCTAATAAGAATTTAAGAAAATTATGTCAATATCGTTGTTTACCAGTTAATCTACTTTGCCTGTTCCCTTGTGTCTTTATGGCAGGTTTCTTGTTTCATTTGGAGTTATGTTTCACTAAGCTATAACAAACAGTTATATAAAAGGCAATAATCCAGTTTGATCCATTGCTGGTGTTTGTGTAACCGGCATATTAATGGTCCATTTTCTCAGTGGCAGGGCAGGCTCACTTATAAAAAGGAATCTTCTAGATTTAAACCAGTTGTAACAGAGAGCAGAACTTAGCGTTATATGTAGCGTATACCTATGTAGTTAAGAGTATAATTGCTAGCATGTGACAGTTGTAGCAACACTAGGCACACTAAATAAGAGCAGGACATAGCATGATTAACTGCACTGGGGACTGTCATATTAGATGGATGGCTGAAGGAGTGCTTCTGTCAGGACTCCCTGGCAGCCCCTGTCTGAAATTACTAGTTTCCAAAGTCAGCCATGGTCAGCATGCAGTCTTGAATGCAATAATCTGTCACAAGTTAGGAAGAGTTATCCAGATAAAATGAAACTCATCAGGGCTGGCACAGGAGGAGACACTTTGGGTTACAGTTTGGTTGTGACTGGTTTGCATGGCCTCATAAATCTGCAGCTCCAGCAGTGCTTCCATTTTTTGTTTCAAGGGAAAAGGATTTGCACTGTACCTTACTCGCAAGGGTGATAACCTTAGTAGGCAAATAGGTTTTGCAAGTTCAGGGTTGCTGCTCACAAACAGGACTCCCAAACCTAGCCCTACTCTTCCAGACTGATTCATAGTTGTTTGTGGACTCTTAAAAAAAACCTTTAATAGTCCTCAAGCCCATAGCCGTTGACCATTTGTACTTTAAGCCGCAGGGACAGTCCAGCCCAAGCCCAATGAACTTCTAGAAATGAAGCTGACCTCTTTCCTGTCTGTCTTACATCTTGGCCATCATCTAAACCAACCTTGCTTTAATCTCTGGAAAGCTCAAAAAATTTCCCTACCTCTTTTAACTGCTGATTTACACTGTATGAACAGAAGTTCAGTTTTGTGTAAAGCAACGTTAGTGGCACTACAGGATGTTCAATGAGCCTAGTATGGTTTTGGGAAAATGCATCGATTTCTGTAACTGAGGAGAAATAAAGTACTTAAAAAATCTGTCTGTGAAATTTGGAGGGTGACCCACTAAGTCTAACTCTCTTGTATCATGGTGCTCCTAGAGGCTGTGTTTTGTTTGTAGTTTGGTATTAAGTAGTTTAACAGTGACTGTAGATGGGGGCGTTTTTCATTTGCACAATCTTCTCATGGGACTACAGCTGCTAATTTGGTGATTAATTATCCATATTACACACTGTTTATTTGACCATGCCTAGATAAATTTCTCTTTCCAAGCAAATCACATTTAGATATGAATTTGCATATCTTGATTACATTTTAATGCCTTGGCTATCATTGTTTCTTCCCTGGATACCTCATGAGATAAGAGAAGAGTGTTCAAGCAGGGAATGATGGAATGTCTTAAATGACATTACATATCACTGGACAGACCATGCACATGACTCCAAGTTAATGGAAAATATGCTCCTTTTACTATCGGGAAGGTTATGACACCTAGACTGCAAGTCCTTTGTGAGTTTTGTGGCATTACTATTTAAAGAAATGTTTCAAGAAGGATATTTTAGCAAAGTAATATGAAGATAATAACTAATATGTTTACAAATTTGAAAGAACCTGATAATCAGTTCTCATGGGGGATTTCAACCACCCCGATATCTGTTGGAGGGATGGTACGGCCTGGCACAAGCAATCCAGGAAGTTCCTTGATTGTGTGGAAGACAACTTCCTTCTGCA
>JARCZZ010004356.1:0-36036 GCA_030323915.1 Brotogeris chrysoptera | reverse complement strand
TCCCTTGACCTGCTGGTCATGCTCCTTTTGATGCAGCCCAGGATACGGTTGGCTTTCTGGGCTGTGAGCGCACACTGCAGCTGCCTCATGTTCATTTTGAAACACAATAGGTTGTCTTCTTGTCCTCCTGCTGGTTGCTGGCTCTGTTTCTCCTGCTGTTAACTAGACATCAGACTAAGACAACTTGGTATTGTGATCGAGTCTGATTGATCCAGAACTGCTGGACTCAAAGTTAACTATGGTAAAATCCCAATGTTGTGGAATAGAAAGGGCATCCTGGTAGATTCCAGCTGTTCTGAGTCCAGCTGAACTCCTTTCCACCTGGCCTGGATACATAATCCATTTTCATTTTTTAATCAAACTTTACTGAAGTGATTTTCTCTCTATTTTTATACAGCTTCCACAGTTTACTACAGAAGTGGCTGTATTTCTCCGGAGGCCTAAAGTTTCCTGCAAGCATCTCTTTGTCTGAAGGTGTGAGTGGGTAGGATAGTCAAATCCCAAAATAAATCGCTCTGGAGGAGTATTAAACTTCCATCACAGAGACAGACAGATGTCTGCTAGAAACAATCAGGTGTCTGGGGAGGGAAGGAGAGCTCCTGATCTCTGGAAGTCCCTTTCACTCCTGTTTTTCTGTCATTCTAAAAGATGGAAAGTGCTACCCTAGGAGAGTGTACCTGTGTCCAGGTTTGCAGTCAAGGTGACCAGCTCAAAGGAGAGAGAACAATACAGGCAACAAAACTTTGTGATCTTAAATAAGAACTCTAAATGTAAGCCCCAGTGTTTTCCAAGCAAGTGTCCTTAATGCTTTTCCCTATGATAATAAGGTTTTGGGTTTTTTTAAAGTGGAGCTGGAACCAAATATCATTGAATCAAAGAAGCCAGCACTAATCAAAGCACATCAAAGAGGTTCCTCATCAGTTGCCTGGAGCAACAGAATCTACAGCCTATCATCTTTCTTATGCTAAGCCGGAGGAATTCAGAGAAGAGAATTTTGTCTGTTTGCTCTCAGATGAAGACAGAAATAGCATTTTCAAGGTTTCTTTAATAGTTCAGTGCATCAGTCCATTCAGCTATCATAATTTCTCAGTCCCAGACTTAGACTTCCTGGGAATCTTTTTTCATATGATAAGCAATCAAAGGAACCTTTAAAGAGGTGGTGGGTTGCCTCTTTCAATAGTTACAGATGTGCTTCCCACTCTTACATTGTCTCGTTCTGTTCCCTCCCCTCTCTAGGTCCTGAAAATGGTATCCCTGTGACTCCTGATCCTGAAATCCATAGGATCATAGAATAGTTAAGGTTGGATCTACAGATGCATTTTATTCTTAGCTAATAGTACTTAGAAGGGGCAAGTGACTCAGCTGGAACATGGTTCCCTGTTCAAGTAAGAAATCCTGCCCTTAGATCAGTATTTTCTGGTGTTCCCTGATACAGAAAATAGGGATGCTTGTATTTACTGTCTAGATCCAGAAGCTCCAATTGTTACCTAAAAACTTGTGAGCACTCAATGCAACCAAATGGTTACTCAGGAGTAGAAAGGCCTGAATTGATTTTTACACTTGAGCAGTTAATAAAACACCCACCAGCAAAACCTCCTGCTCCACCCTGGGGACTTTCAGGCCATCAGTGGTAGATACCCAGACCTTTCACGGTGATTGAATTTGCCAGCAATAAACCCCAGCAAGATGTGAGTGTTGTGATCAACCTGCAGTATCACTGAGGTTTGAGCTCTGGTTTTATGGTGTTCCAGGTCAGTTGTTGTGCACCTCCTTACTAACAAGTCCCAGAGCATTTTGCAGAATGTCTACCCATGGGCTGAGTCCCGTATCCCAGCTCCAGGCTGGAATGTGTTGGCATTTCAGGGCGAGCGACACTTTGCTCTGGTTGTTAAAAGAGGAAGTGAAGAACAGAAGTTCCCCAACTTGAAACTGCAGGGGGAAATTTAGTGTGGTAGAATGTAATTATCCAAACTGGAATATGGCCAGGATCCTGGAGTTAATAATACCCTCTGCTCTTGCAAAAAGTGCTATAGGATCTTTAATGACTGCTAGTGGTCATCGGGCTTCACCTTGCATCTCAAAAGATAGATGTTAAACAGACCAGAACTGTAGGTATTTCAGTCATTTGTAGAACACAAATATTTCTGGCTGGCCTCTGGCTGCAGCCTTCAGGTTCAGGAGGGAATTGAGTTAAACAGCCAGGGAGGAGACATTAGTCTTCATGAAAATGATCCCATTAAAGACAAATGACATGCAATTGGTGAAGGACTGCTGAGATATACAGTGAAGTGCCTATAAGGTAATACTTGGGTACCCCAAATCACCTGTCGTCTTTGGTGACCATCAGCATCATGCAGTATGGAGAATGGAATACAAAAGGTGAAGAGCATCCTTTGTATAAAAGGGTCAGCTCCTGTGGAAATCTGTAGTATGAATTTCCCCTCATTTCTTGTAATAGTGGAAGCTTTGTGCAAATGAGTTGGGAAATGGGTGTCAGTGGCAAGATTGCATTGTGTTAATTAGCCTGGCATTGATGAACTGCACAGAGCCTGGGAACCTCCACAGCAGGAAAGAGAGCACATCGCAGAGAATCCCTTTAGTCACAACTGGCTCGTGCCATGGGACTTCAATTATAATCCAGACCAGGCCACTTTTAATCGTATTAATGCGAAATTAGTGGGGTTTTTAGATCTTTTTTAAACTATCTGTCTACTTTTCTACCGTGCAGCCCATCATGATGGTAGATGAGGTGCTGATAGTCTGTCTTGGCTGCTTTTCCTTCTTAGCAAAAGGTTTGTTATTCTATACTGAACCTAGCACCATAGGCTCTGATGTTTGGGATCAGTGGGCATTGCTATACTACCAGCTGTAATAAAGAGTAGAAGGCAAATGATCCCATGTGTTGTTAAAATGAAGAAAGACTTGCACAGTTCTCTCCCTTGGTACATCCCTGTACATTGGTACTTACACCATAACAGTATTATCTCAGGGAATATAAGTCTGCTACAGGATATTGCCACTTTAACCACCTGAACTGCCTTTTAGTTCCAGTTTCAACTCAGTGTCAAAAATATTACCCCTGTTTAAGATTAATTTGTGACAAAATGTCATATTAATACAGCTATATTTCCCAGGGGATAAATATGGCCTTTTGAAGAGCAGCCATGGCAGAGTGCTATATAGGACTATAGAGAATTATCAACAGGCTTTTGCTTTAGCAAATGTCATGCTACCAGAAGAATGGTGCAGTTTGCAGGTAAGTATAGCATACGGACTGCTTTATTGTAAGAGTGAGGTTATGATATTTTCTTCCTATTAATCCATATCTCATCCCTAATTATATTAGCACCTCTCAGTGACACCTGATTAAGAATCTGAAGAGGAAACTGTCAGTTAACTATAAATCCATCAGCACTGTATCATGTTTATTTTTGGCATCTCAGCTGTTTTGGGAGGCTGGTGTTTAGCTTGAGGCTTGTGCATCATTGGTAGAATTACTTCTGATTTATACCAGTGGGTTTGCAATCACAGTTGAGCCCTATGTGATGCTGAAGAGTTTACTTGTGAGGGACTAAATCCAGCACCAGTTGTAAGCAACTGTAATTCCAGTGAAACCAATAACAGCTGCACCTGCATGTGCTAAGACTGACTTTGGAACAGTTTATCAGGTATTCTCTTTGTATTAAAGTAGAATAAACTTTGTATTTCATTGCACCTTCGATACCTGTAGTACACCTTGGATGTGCCTGAGCTGTGGAAACCAAACTTCTTAACAGCCCTCAGATGTAAAGAAAGGGAAGATGAAAAGAAGTCCTAAGACTAATCGCTTGCCTCACAGCATTCCACCAAGATGACTCAGAAAGTGACAAGGGAACCAAACTGCAAATTAGGCTCTAGTGTTTGTTGAGGACATTTGCCACTGGTAAAAATGAGTTATTGAAACAGTAAAGCTCAGGACTTCAGAGAAACTTTGATTGACAACAATAATTACAGCTATTCTTGTTCCTATAAGAAATACAGTGCAGGCTAGGCATAATAAATGTATGAAAATGATATTCTGAATCTGAGCAGAAGTAGATGTGAGTCCCCACAGTTTTAAGTGTCTTCTGTACGAATTTCTGTGCATTTTTATATGTTAAAAGTAGCAGTAGTTTCCAGGCAGGTGTGTGAATTTACTTTGCATGACAAGTCAGCTAAGCGTCTAATGTTTTATCAATAAGCCTCTCTGAATAAGGCTGCCTTGCATCAGTAGTGTTCAGTGCTGTGGAACACTTCAGGTTTGGCACCCAAGCCAGGCTATCTAATGCTATGGCAGACTATCATATGAGAGTATAATAAAACAAACATTTTCTATCCAGTAACTTGTTTTGTCTTCCTAACTTGATGTCTGCCTTATATTTCCTTCTACTGTTGCAGTTATGCTTATTACCAAATGATCCTGTTTCCCTCCCAATCCTCTCACATAGTGAAGGCAGGCTTGTAGCTGTGCTCTGCTAGCAAGTGGTTCCAGTTGCTTCCCTAGATGTTTCTGCTGTGAGAAGGTCACTTTCCCTCTTCCCTGTCCTGGTCTGAGATCTGGATTTGTTTTAGGACACCAGGCGAAGTGTGGAAGAGGGCAGTGCTCTAACTAACCCTTCTTGTAAGGCCACAGCAGTGCCCAGAAAGTGACTGTAGACCAGTGATTGCTTTTATTGAACCTGTTAGATCATGTTGCTGGGAGTCGTTTGGCAGGGTTAACAATGGCAGGGAAAGGAATAGTAAGAAGTTGCTCAATCCACAAGTGCCAAGAAAGAGTTAAATTAATGGGGGAAAAGGGAAAAAAAGTGCTTAATGCTGGAGACAGATCATGCTGGCTTACTTATCAGTTCATGCTGAGCCCAGTCGTAATTGGAATGTACCCTTTGTAAAGTTTATTGGGTCCTGGGGCAGGTTGTTACTGAACCGGTCAATTAATCTATTTTTTTTTTTAATGAGTTAGGGGATTTCCTTTTGTGGCAAATCACCAGGAAACCTGACCAAATGCCCAGAGCTTGGGGAAAGCGTGGCCTTAACATGCAGAAAACCCTTCCTCCGAAATTAGGAGAGGAAATATGCGCCTCCCCTTATGGGCAGCGTATTTGACCAATCCAGTGACAAAATAGATGGGATTTCACCACTGACTTGCAGGTTGTCGAGGGAGGGTCACCATGGAACAAGATTACTTGAATGCAGCTTGGTGTTGAAGGAAATAAAACTGTTGAGTCTCCCTGCTGAGAGACAAATGATTTCCATTTAAAAACCTGTTTGTTCCATGCTGTAACTCCCAATGTAGCAATAATTAATGATATCAGAAGGTTACGAAAGACATTCTGTTGTGCTTGCTCTGTTCTAGGCATGAAATTGGATTAGCATGAAAATAAACTTAGACTTTAGATCTGTTGAGGAAATCAGTAATTATGTCAAAATTCACAAATATTAATCTGTTGAGATGTATCAGGATACTGTTCATCTACCAGCAAAACTCCTGCCTTGCCAGAGTTCTGTCAAAGGGTTAATATCTTAACATACTTGGTTTTCCAATAACAGAATATTGCAAAGATGCAGCTTATTGAATAAACACAAACAGTCTCACCTCTGGAAACATGTTTATTTCTGTTTCAGTGGTATCCAGGCAGTACCCTCTCATGAGGAAGAATCAATTTGCAAGGTATTGAACAAACCCTTGGGTTCTGCTGCGGAGAGGTGACCACCCATGAAAACAACTGACATGAAAAAACCACCAGGTATGACAGTGCATACTTATTAAAAGTGTACCTTTGCTGCAAATGAGCACATGGAAACACTCTTGGCTTTTGGGGCAAGCAACAGGGACAGTTATAAAGGCTCTGAAATTAAGTTAGGTAGAAATTCACTGGGTGACTGGAAGGGGAAGGGATTCTATATCTTATCTTCCCAAATATTTCGTGAATCCAGTGCTGGCCCTGATTCTGCTGTAGCTAGTTTTAACCTAGCTGCTGTAAAAAACGTAGAGGTGACACAGTTGTGTGTATATATATGTGGTGATACGGTCTGCAGTGAAGTCTGCTCCAGTGTAGCTTTGTTGCTACTGATCCTTATGAGGTGGAAGCTCAGCTTGGTATGCCTGCATAAGTTGCAGTCTTACCTTCTCTTTGCAGTTTTGATTCATCCTGAGGGAACATGTTAGCTTTGAGTGCCCATTTAATTAAGTAGTCTGGTAATGCAATTGTATTAGAAACAGAAAAAATAACCCTCAGTGCTAGGTTCCCTTCTCAGTGGAAATGAAGGTAGTGGGCACCTGTATAGATCTATTAGGAATGGTCCTTGATACCCTCTACCACAAAATATGCATCTAAAACCACTTGAGACTTAGAAACCTGTCTAGTGCAAGAAAACTGTAGTAGTTCCATTCTTCCTTCATTCACTTGAAAATGCATGCTGAACATTCCTTAGGGAAATCAGGAGGTTTCAAATCAGGAAGATGGTTAGGAGACTGAAAAAGCCGTTTCTATAGTTGTTGGGCTATCACAGAGATGGTATCACTCAAATGCTGACCAGCCTCTTAGTAAAATGTCAGTTTGCTCTTGTGCACAATGCTGGCCAAAAGAGGGTGTTTGTCGCATCAGGTGTGTAGCATCTGAGAAAGGTGAGTTTTGCAGCTGCTGAGTGTTGGGAAAACCTAACCTGAAGGCTAACAGTATTTTGCTGAGCAGCTCTTAAGGTGGATCAGATACCACTGTTCCAGAAAACTGGAATTTTGTGTCCCTAGGTAAAAAAAAAAATTGTAATAAGGAAATATTTTTATAAATAATAACCATTTTGTATTGTGTTCTCATAAATCAAACAAAAACTTTTTCTATGTATGCCAGCTGTGTCTAAGCTTCTTCATAAAAACCTGTGGTGACAAAGAGTACCCAACTTCCATAGGGATTTCTTGTAGCCATGAAGTGGTTTCTCAACACTTCAAAATCTCTTATTCCACTTAACAGCACCGAAAGCTAACTCCTTATTCACACAGTGCTTGATGTAGACACGTTGTGTCTTGGCTGAGATCATACAGGTGCTGTGTGACTGGAAGGGCAGGGAATCCAAGGCTTAACCTCTGGTGACAATTACAAGACATTGCTTCCCGCTGTTGGCTTTAGTGAGAGCTACAAAGTGCGTGTGGGGAATTTTTCAGTCTGTAATGTTTATAAAATATCCAACTGCTTTATATGAAATTCTGTGTTGACCAAGTCAAACATAAAGAGATACCTCGTTATTTTTCATGTTATTCTGTACTATCCTTCTCTTTACCAATCTATTTTCCATTTTTTCCTATGCCCCAAAGTCTTTATCATAGGCTGCTTGCATGGGCTCAGCCATAAAATCATCTCTCTCTGAAAGAAACATCCTTCTATTTATTGTGTCTATTTTTTATGGGGACTTTGAATTTATTTAACAATACTCCACTTCTTCCCTTTCACTACATTGGAACTGCTCCTTCCTGTGTCATTTGGAACTGGCCAAAGTTGGCAGATCTCAAATTTCTTTTTCCTCTGAAACGTGCAGATTCCTTCTCCTTCAGTGATAATGGGCATTGTGTTTCCTTAGAAATATTTTTGGGAGCCTATTATTTCTCAGCCACTTCAGTTGGCAAACTGAAGGCTTGGAAACAAATTAGCTTGGATGGCAGCCCAAGCTGTCAGAATGAGCCTTCCATTCATTACTGAATCATCCACCTCCTGCATTTAGATCTTCAGCCCCACTTTTCCAGTAAGCTTCTCAGTTGAATTCTTGGATTTATTTTTTTCCCTGTCACTTTTGAACTCACTACTCCAGTCTACTTCACTTCCAAGCAGACAGCAAAGCTACTTCCCCATTATCTGAAAGTAATGAACTAATAACGCCAGTCTAGAGGGCACAGCTGGTCATCATTTTTGGTAGAAGACATTAAAATTGTATTTTTCTTGCATATTATTTCTTTGTGAGTTACCTGAAGCTGAAGCCTTGATCACTTTGTCAGGCAAGAAATTCCAGGTGAGAACAAGACAAGGAGAGCTGCTGGTATAGAGTTTGCTACATCTTACCCATCAGGCTGAGATGGCAACTCTGAGTTACAATTTAGGTTATCTTTAATGTCATTCTGAGAAGAAATTCTGCAGGAAAGACAAGAAGCTTCCAAAATTCTACTGAAAGTTTCTTATAAACCCTATGAAATTACCCTTGATTCTACAGTGCAGTTCTATCTGACTGAAATCCAGCTGAAGGAAAGGAGAAGAAGCAAACTTCTTGACCAAAACCCGTGTTCTCAACATGTTTACATTAGAGAGTGTGGAGAAATTTCCGCTGGCAATTCAGCTGTTGGGGTAAGGTGTACAGGAAGGAGCAAGTGTCAAACCTTGTAAAGTCTTAGAACATAAAGTTAGAAAAAATGCAGATACACAGCAAAAAGCAAATTTTAGTCCTTCATTACTGGGTTTGAAGTTGATCCAGGAAAGATCTTGGATTTCTTCATGGGAAACATCACAGTTTTCCTTTTCATTTATTTCTAGAATCATACGTATTCCTCCTGTCTGAATATAAACAGCATGAATTAGGACTTGGACAACAAAAGCCTTGGCCAAAGATCACAAGGACTTCACATACTGTCAGAACTGTGGAGAAAGCTGGGGAGGATTACTAGGCTGTGTAACAACCTAAAGGAGGTACCTATTCCCTTGGCCACTACTATCTTGTTTTGCTTCCAGGCAATGTTTTGCTGCTTTGGGTCTGTTCTCTTTATTCAAGCACTTCCTGATCTCCCTAAGCCCAGGTTGAGCTAATAACCCTAACAATTTTACTTTTGCTATGGTTGTCAATAGGGTTGTCAAGCATAAGCTAGAAAATGGCTTTTAAGTTTTAGATTCACAGTTCAGTTGTAAATAACTGCTGCTGTACACAAAAAAATAAGCATGATAATGGCATGGAATGAACTGAATAATGCACAAAGTGTAATAGACTTTGATTTTCCAAAAAACAAAACTCTTGATATACAGTAAGAGCAGATCATGAAGAAAAAGCTTTTTCAATTCTATCTAGCATGTGCATCTTCACCAACGGCACAGGAAGTATTTTGTCACGTGTAGGGGTGTCACCCTTGAATACAGAGCTGAGACAGTGAGGCTGTTCAAGAACATCCACAGGCCTCTTGACTGTCAGTAGCAGTAGAGTTTTTCACAGATGTGACCTGAAACAGGCACAGCATCAAGGCAGCAAGAGCTTGAGGTTTTACCATTCTGCCACCAGCTGAAAACAAGTGTGCTAGCTATCGAATTGATAGGGAAAAGCAAAGCACATCAGGGCACACATGGGTTTTCTGTGGTGTATTGTGTGAACTGGGGTGATTTTCTAAGGCATTTTCTGCTATGCCCATGGGTTAGCAAAGAAAATCTGACTGCTGTTGCACTCACTCTGATGAATCTTTATCTCTTTTTCCCTCGACCAAATTTTCTGAATTTTGACACAGTTATAATTCTGTTACAAAAATAAAAATTTACCTGGAAAATGGGATTGTTCTAAGCAAGGGAAGTCTGTTTTCTTTTTTGGTATGCAGAAATGTTGCCTCCCAAATCAAATATGTATTTAGCATAAATACACTTTGGTGATTATTGCAATTGAGGGACTAATGATTTCCTTTTTTGCTGTGCAGTTGGTTGTGTTTCCACACTTCTGGTGGTGAATTAACTCCCTGTGGATAATACAGCTCCACTTGTGGCAGATGTCAAGACCCTTAATCAGAATTTAAGTAGCCTCAATTACATTTTCCTTAATTCACTTTGCAAGTGAAGCAAGTTAAATTGAATTAGGCCTACTTTAATTCTGAATAAATATGTCCACACAGATATTCAATGCATTTTAGCTAATCTGTTCTAAAAATTATTTCAGATTCTCTTTGCAGGTGCTCTGCAAATTGCAGGTACAGTCTGTGGATGGTGGAGATAAGGAGCAGGGATGAGTAGAGAGTGCTGGTTATAAAAGCAGTGGTTGAGAACATTTGTGTGTAAGGGGTTGAGTTTTGGCCAGCAAAGATTCTTGAGTGAATGTTAGGCACTGTTTGGCTGGTCAGGAAGTGGAAGAGAAGTATAGTTCTGGTGAGTTGTGTAGCAGACAAGAAATGTATTTGGCCACAATGCACAAAAGTCTGCATCTTTTTGTGCCTCCTTAGAATGAAATATATTCAGATAGGAACTGTCTCATGCCTGGCTTTGCAAAACAGTCAGCTCTATGGGAACTGTGATTAAGATGGTTTAAATAATACATACATAGATAGACATGCTAAATGAAACCAAGAATGTATCTATTCCTTTATCTGTTAGTAGCAGCAGAACTTCTGAGGAGGATGAAAATATGGCACTGATTCCCTGGTGCATTCCCCTGGCATACGTTAGCAGGGGCTCAGGATTTCCTGAGCCAGAAATTGAGTTTTAAAGCAATTATTAATTGCTCATAATGGATTTTTCCTATGCATTGCTGAGCAGTTCACTAAAAGAGAAGTTTTTGCTATTGGGTCATTTGTATGTAGAAAGCAGTTTTGGGATTAACCCTGCAGTTAAGTGGCCAGTGTGACCATTTCCTGTCAGGCACCATCAGCAAGCAGCAGAGTTAGCTAACTTCAGTTTCTCTGCAGACAAACCTGATACCAGTGTCCATCTTCAGAAAGCCTGGTTTGTAGCTCCCTGTTGTGCTGCAGGACCTGTACACATTCATGATCAGAAATGAGCTTTACCCTGAAGAGCTTAGAGCATAAACAGACCAGAGAGGGAAAATGCAATGTTAGGCATGTTAAAGTGAGAAGTAGACAACAAAAGAGAACATAGCCTTAAGCGTTGTGCAATTTTATGATCCACCCATGTCTTGAACAAGCATAAAGTCCTGCTCATCCTCTCCTATAAAGTATAGGATTGAAAAAGAGAAGATACAGAGGAGGGCAGGAAGAGATCTCCTAGAAGAGATTACATATAATAGGGCAGTTCATCTTGGAAGAGAGACAAGTAACACAGGTGACAAGCCATAAATGGTGTGGGAAAAGTGAATTGGAGATTACTATCCCCTGTTAAAACATAAGACTTAAGAGGCAATGGAGGGAATTTTCAAGGAGCTACTTTAGACCAGAACAAATAGAAGTGCTTTTTCACATAGCGCATAATTCAGTTGTGGAATTTCTTGCTGACAGATATAGATTCAAGAAGCAATTAGACAAATTCATGGAAAATAGGTCCAGCAGGGGCTATTAAACACGCTGATGCAGATGCAACCTCTGGCTCAGGAAATCCCTAAGTGGCAGATTGCCAGAAGCTGGAAGGTGGAAGAAGCATCATGTTGGGCCTTATGAGCTTTTCTATTCTTTCTTCAAGTAACCGCTCTAGGTTGCTACATAGCGTGGGTTTCAGGCCTCAATGGAAGATTGTGCCTCTTAGGCTTTTATTTATCCTTTCTTGAGCATTGCTCATATTCCATGCATTATGACATTTAATTCCCTTTCTTTACAGGGCCCTGTTATACTTGGGATTTTGATATTTGACAATAGTTGAATTATACAGTCTGAAGCATGAAGTATCAGCCTGCTTTCATGACAGTAGAGCAATGCATATGCCACCATAATTAACCCTGTGGCAAAACACACAGGTTCCACATCCTCATCCCTGCCCAAGCGGATGAACAGGAAAGATGGGCATTTCGGCACTCGGAGTAAGTTATGCAATTGAGGGTCTGGCAGAAAAAGGGAGGGATTGAATTCAAAGTACCTACCAGCAGACCTTCACCCTTTTAAGCCACTTTCAGATTAACAGTCTGGTGAGGCTCTGTCCAGCCATTGTGAAGAAAGGTGCTGCATTTCTAGACTGGACATAGCCTCTCATCATTTCCAGTTGTAGAAACCTGTGGATTCCATTAATTCATCTGTAGAGGCTGAGTTAAGCCAGAGAAACTGGTTTGCTGGAGTAGTATCCCTGAGCAATGGAGGGCACCAGGGAAGTGTCCCCTGCCCCAGCTGTGTGACAGGAATAAGCAGCACCAGGGACAGTCATGGAGGAACAGTGGCAACTGCTGCCTTAATACTGACTTCTTGTACAACACTGAGCAAATCCTCTGTCCTTCCAACAAGCTGGCTCCCAAGGGTGAATATACCTCTCCGTTCTCAACTGCAGAGAGACCACTGCTTCATCCCTTTGTCTGCCTTTGTATATCTCTTGGGTTAGGGCTTCACAGAGCTCCACAAACCCACCAACTATAGACCAATGTACCTGGTACTCTTATTAATGCTGCATTCAGGTTCTGATTCTGTGTTGAGTGATATCCTGCTGGTTCTGGGGGGAAATCTCTGTCTTTTTCCTTCTGTGACTAAGAAATGGCTCACGTTGCACTGAGCTCATAGATTCTCTTTGACTGCAAGCGTAACCTTTCAGCATGAGGCTGCTGGTGCAAGTGAAATCAAAAGGCCTTTGTGAAAGTGTCTTAACAAGCCAGTGGCACGATCGTGTAAGCTCTCACCTAGCAATCAGTCAGCCCGAGCTTGACCAGGCTCTTATATATTCCAGAAGACTGCTAAAGGTGATTTCAGGCATATTGTGTTTTCTGATTATTTGGCATAAAATAATTAAAACATTGCTTTTGCCCTCCTGGAATGTTTGTCCCTAACACTGCCTGAATGAATCACATTCTGTTCCTCTGGGTTTAACTCAAAATGGGATTGATTTGGAGTCACACTGTGATAATTCCTGAGCACAATAAATAGAAAGAATTTTTAGGGATGTGCCACTGTTGTAGCAAGTACATTATAACTGAGAGGCTGTAGGTAAACAGACTTCAGCGTATGTAGAAGATCACAATAAATATCTCCAGTTTCACCATTCATAGTGCCACACAATACATGCCTTTTTCTGTTCAAGGCAGCATGTGTATTGCTCACCGGTGTGGTCTAGCACTGTCTGTATGCAAGTTATTTTTGAAGGACTCAGGTCCACACAAGGTACTTATTTTCATGTAGTTTCTGTTGTGGAACTAAGCATGTAAATTCCTCTAATGAATTGAGCCTCTGTTAATTTAACAAGAAGAGATGCTATTACCTGTATGAGGCTGCTGATAGAACCCCGCTGATAACTAATTTTTCAGCTAATCTTCCTGGTTTTCAGGGTTTAAAATACTGGTAGTGAGGGTCAGTGATTTTCCAGACATCCCATGGTGAGTTACTAGTAGGACTGTAGAAGGAACTCACACCCATCAGTTCTGAGCTCTGAGTACCACATGCTGTTCCCTTTCAGGCTGGCTGTTGATTTGAAATACACTATTTACCAATAACTAGGTAATCTTAATGTGGTATTTGACAGGACGCTGAGCTATGTAAAACCACTCTGTAATGAGTTCTGCCCAGTTCAAATGAAATCCCTTGACATATTATTTACAGAAGTATTTCCTATCTTTACATGAACCCTGTCAGATCCCCAAGGGAGATACTGAGAAAAGAGAAGGATCGAGCTATTGGATACAGGCTGTTTTGCAGCACAGGGGGAAAGCATAGCAGATATGTGTGGTACATGTACAGGAATGAAGGTGCCTGTTAGATTAATTATTAAGGCAAAAAATACATTGTCTTTCCAGTCTTTGAATTAAGTGCTTGGGGAAGGAGACATAGAAAGCCTGGTTCTCATGGGCACTGTGGCACAGTGAAGAGTGGAGGCGAGGATCCCATGGCAAGGCAGGGGTGACTCAGGAAAGGCTAAAACCAGTAAAAGAGTTTCCATTTCTGACACTTTGTTTTCAGCAGTGCAGCTGGTTTGCACACTGCAATAATAATTATTGTTTATTAGAAGCCTATCCATCAACTGATGCCTCAGGTGCCTCTTGCGATTAGAATATAAACCAGACTGGGCTGCTGCACTCAATAAAGGGATTTTTAATCTGTTTCTATCAGAACAACTGTGTGACATGAAAGTCATTCTAAGGTTAAGTGGGAAGGAGTTTCTGGGAACTGAGACTGTAGGAGAAGTATATGTATAAACAGTGTCTTTCTCCAAATACAACCACTTTGAGAGTTATGCCTGTGCTTCTTAAGGCAGAATAACATGAAACGAGTTTGAAGGTTGGAAGCATCTCTTGGTGTCTGCCCATTAAATGCCCGAGACGTGAGAACCAACTTTTTAAACTCTGCTTTTATGATCGTCAAGTCTGTGACAGGTCAGCGTTTAGTCTATTATCTTATCAGCTAGTGGCTACATATTCATTGGAGAGAGATGAGCTGTCCATTATATGTATTTTGTACTTTTATGATGAAAGATAATTTGTGTAAAAGCATCCAGAGCGAAGGCACTTTGGGATGCTTTTAACATATCAAAAGAATCTGATCTGTATCTGTCTTTTTCCTCTAGCCAAATTATTCACCAGGAGTACTGATTCTTTTATTTCCTTTCCATTCCCTTTTCACACCATCTGTGTTAAACACTCTATTATTTTCTCTATAAGGGGAGCAGAACAGGGAGTGGTGTGGAGGGAACAAAACAGAGAAACAGAAATAAAGGCCTCTTGGATTATCTTTTAAAGATTTTATTCTAATTATTTCTTGCACCAAAAGAAATCCTTTTTAATTCCCTCAATATATTTTCCCCCAGTGTTCCTTCATCTTTGCCAGATTGGGAACATTTAAAGGAGCAAAACAAACAATCTGGAAGAGTCTTTGACTTATTGATAAACCTCTACTTTGTTATTAGGCTTATTTTGAATGAATTAATCTTAGTGCATGTCTCCAGTTATCCAGCAGAGAGGATGCTTCTCTAGCTGCCAGATGGGAAGCTTGGAAGCGGTGTGAGGTAGTCAAGTGGGCTATGTGTTGGGGTCACTAATCTCATTTTTCAGGAGCTGTTTTTGGGGGAGCCAGAGCAGTTTGGAACGATATTCAACCTTATGAATCATGTGGGATATTGGAGATAGGCCACAATAAATTCTCTGACCATAAAAAGATTTTATTTGACTGGGAAGCCATCTTCCACCCTTCCTTCTTTTCCATGCGTGCAGTGGTCGTACAGAATTGCTATGGAGCTGGTCTACTCACTTTTGCAAGCCTCCTAAACTTTTAAGCCCTTTTCAATTTGCCAGTCTCTCCCAACACACCTTTTTCTTTTTGGACAGAACCTCTTGATTTTATGCCTTTTGACAGCTCCCTTGCTTTCCTTTTTGTTAAGTTCAGTTTCATAGATCTATTTCCAAGGGAGCCATGGACATCCATGGTGCTGAAGACCGAAATTAAAACCACCATATAAAAGATTTAGGAAGTTACAAAGCATATTAGTCTGGTAATGATTATTTTAATGGTTATTGCATTTACTCTCAGATATTTTACAGAGCATATGTTGTCGTGAAACAAACAAGTGAGCTGCTCCCATGAATGAAAGGAATGACTGAGATGTGACTTTGTGTAGCAAGGGAATTCGGTGAGCAAAATAGTGAATAGCAAGGGAATAGCGGTGAGCTTCAAGTGTCTGGTTGAGTTCAGGGTCTTGTCTTTGTCTTTGAAGAAAGATCTTCATGCTCTTATCACACTTTTCACTTCCAAAGGCTTGCTCCTGATCTATCAAGATGAGGAGTAACTACTTGATTTAAGTCAGAGATTTATAGCAATATAAATCCATGATAAAATCAGTCACCAGCTCAAATAACGGAGTTTCCCCAACAACCTTTAACTGCAGTCTGCAGAGCTGGTCAGGCCAAAGCAGTAGTTTCAGTGGAAAAAGGAGGATAATGAATCTCCTCTGCTCTAGGCCGTTCCCCTCTCCTTTCTCTCTGATTTGGGTTGACATTCGCAGTGTTCTTCCTCAGTCTCATCTTCCCACTGTGTCACTTTTCTTGATTTCTGGTTTTCCTGCTCCTATTTCTGCATTTTCTAGCATTTCCCTTTGAAACTCAAGTAAACTGGCCCCTGCTCGTCCTTTATCACCTCCCAAAGACAGAGTTGTGCCGCTCAGACTGCTACTTAAGACACTTATTGCCCTTGCTCATGTGCACACAGCTTAGGGTCCATTACCTAGTTCTTCCTAAGCTCCTTTTAACTCCCAATAGCAATTTTCTTGTTGAATTCAGTCTCTTAGTCATTGGCCTTATGAGTTTATGCCAGATTTTGGACTGGCTTCTCCAATTATTACCTTCTTTCAGAAAGCCAGCCATCCATCAGCACAATTAAAGCAGCTCTCCTTCCCATTCCGATCAGGAGGAAAGGTGTTCCTATCATTCAGTAAGTGCTTGCTCTACATGCAAAAGTGCATGTCTGCATTTTGCCTTCAGTAAATAGTCCTGCATTTTTAATAAGCTTGTCCCTAAGTAACAGATTGTGCCACCAAATGCTTTAAATTTCTGTCTTTTCAGATTCTAAAATAAGTTTTTGCTGACTTTCTGTTAGTAATGGCTGAAGGGGATGGTTTTCAAAATATGCACGGCTGGCACCAGCTGAAGATTGCTTTTTATTTTGTTCGTGCTGAGCGTGCTGGCTCTTTTCTCTCATTTATCCCAGGGAAGCTTGTTTAAATGTCCCTTGCATACTGTAATCGAAACCACTGTAGGAACTTGAGCTTGTAGCATCTTTCTCTGGGCCTCTGGAACTTCCTGGGGGTGAAAATCTGTGTTTAATGATGAACTTTGCGGTCTGAAGCCTTGTGTGAGAGACTACCCAATGAGTAAGAGAGGAAATATGTTGCTGTGCTCTCTTTTAATTCAAGAGGTAAATGAGGGCACTGTAAATGATATTTTATGTTTCATCACTGTAAATGGTATTTATGAGGGCACATGGTAAATGATGGCTATAGGTGTCAGCTTCACATTGAAAGACTCAGCAGTTTACTTAACAGCGTATGTGGAGCTTCTGCCTCTTGCTTCTTCTGAACTGAGAACTTGGTATGGAGAGAAACATGTTCTTACTCCTTAGTTGCCAAAATAGATTTGGCAATGTAAAAATCCCAGGGGTGCAATGGAGCTTTTTGAATTCAATTCAGAATCAGTGACTTGATTCTATTCAAATGTTCGGTTGTGGGGCCACCCTTCCAGCTGATGCTACTCAACACACTTTAATAAAGCCAGTCATATTTCATGGATGGCAACAAAACCATATTGGCTTAAGCTTTTTAAGAATCCAACCTCCCCCCTCCCCCAAATATTTCATTATAAGTGCTGTAATATGGAAGGATATTTTAATATTTGGTTTCAGAATAGAATGGTTTAGGGTGAAATAAAGGAGGGAGGAGTTTTCAGGGAGACTGTACACAGCCACTATTATGTGGTGTCTTGTACAACCCTAGTGTTACACCCAAAAGATGTGAGGCCTGAGAAGAGCAGGTTGTTGTCTGAAGCCAGTGCGAGCACATCAGGCTGGAGGTAACTGAAGGAAGCAGAAAAGTGGGGCATTAATTT
The DNA here is from genome assembly GCA_030323915.1 of Brotogeris chrysoptera. Classification (NCBI taxonomy): domain Eukaryota; kingdom Metazoa; phylum Chordata; class Aves; order Psittaciformes; family Psittacidae; genus Brotogeris; species Brotogeris chrysoptera. Next base: position 18,630 of record JARCZZ010004356.1, on the reverse strand, counting down.
TTATTTTTCATGGTGGTTATTTTAATGTTTCAAGATGGGGAAGAACTAAGCTTACTCATAGACTTGTGATACGTAGGTCTGACCTGGTAGAGTATTGTAGCCTGATCAAGGTTTTTGGCATAAACAAGAAACGCTGGTATGAGAGTGGAAGAAAACCATGAACAAACTGCCTCCTAGGAGAGCTGAGAAGGGTCAGGATGAAAGTGAGAAGAGGGGGAAATGGGAAGGGAAAAAGAAGTTGTGCAAGGTGCTGAATGTGAAAACAATAAGCTTTGATGTGATGAGCATTGGCTGGGAAGCAGAAGAATCTGAGGGTGGCAGAGAAGGTAGGTGACTCTGGATAAATGGACTGGAGGGGATGAGGGCAGAAGCCTGGAGGGGAGAAAGCTGCAGTGAGATGAGGCGTGAGATGACTCAGCCTTGGCTGAAAGGCTTCAGCATTATAAATTGGGCAGATCTAATGGCAGCTTTGACATCTGGGAGAAGAGAGAGGAAGAGCTAAAAATGCCCCCAAGAATATGAGTGTGTGCGAAGGACTTCGCCACTGGCAATGTGGAAAGGAAGGGAAAAACACATTAACCCCCCCAGAGGTGAACAGTTCAGAGGCTGAAATTCTGAGTGTGCACAGGTAGGTGGGGGAGCAAGCACTGACTGCCCCATTAAACCCCTCTGGATCTCCTGCGGCTCATGGGTGGTGCACAGCTTTCCCCTGGGTGGAAGGAAGGGGTCATATTCCTGTCAGTTCAGTGTGCCAGCACAGAGCTTGCTAGAGAGGTGGGAAGTAGGTATTTTAAGGCTAAAATGAATTACTTCTCCCAGAGCAAAAGGGGATGTCAAGGAAATGATGTGGCTCTCCGTGATACCAATTTACTGTGCAGTACCTGAAGCATTGTCTCTCATCCATTGTCTTTATCTCATCCAGCTCTGCCCTGGAGCTCTTTCTAGCCTGGCTAACTAATGCCTGGTCCATGTAGAAGCAGGCTGCTGCCCTTCAGGGCTGGATGTGGCTGCAGTGCTCGTGGGGAAGCTGTGCCAAGGCGTTTTGTTGTGTATAAATACTGCAGTCCCTTGAGTTCCCTGCAGATCCCTTTTCCCTGCTCCTTCTCCAGATCTGGTGTGTTTGCTCTGGTTCACATGGGCCAGAGGCCGTTCCTCCTTCCAAAACACACCACAGCATTTGCATGTGGTCCTGCCCAACCTGACGCACCTCTGCAGGGCACTGATTTTCATTGCAGACATTGTCAGTCCGGGTCTCTTAAGCCCACAAGGTTGATGCCCACATTTCACCAGCACTCTGGAAAATCTTGGGCAGATGGTTTTATAAATGCAAGGCCAGAAAATGATAAATGCCAGCATGGCTGTGATGAAAATGTGGCTGCTCAGGGTATTAAAAGGATGGCATTTCACAGGGAACCTCTCAAACTCCTTTTTTCTTTCCTAAGATTGCCCATTTTTTTTCAACAAGCCACTTTCAAATATGCAGACATTGAAAGATCCTGGGTTGAATTTATCCCTTCCATAACTCCATGGACTTCAATAGAATTGAACCAGCACTTTTCCCATCTTTTGTAGCTGATTAATTTATGTTCATTTCACTTCTCTGGTGCCAATGAAAGAATTTAATAGACCCTTATTGTTCCCTGCAGATACCCCCCTCTCTGTGCAGAGAGGCATCAAGCTCTTCTGTGGGTTGGCATTGTTGTTCTTTCTCTTTTTGATTTCCTTCATGTAACAGAAAGAGATTACACTGGGGGAGCTAACTGTGTACTGGCTCTCCAGGGAATTCAATACACGCCTGCAATTAACCTGCATTGAACTGGCCATTGGATGTTGCTATTCCTCCACAATAAACACAGATGGTAGGCAGTTCTGATGGAGTATTTGTATACTGCAGGTTGGCACAGCTCAAGTCAAAATAAGTACAATTTCCAGACGGCACAGATCCTTGCTTCTCCTTTCTGCTTTTTTTGACAGAGGAGGGGAACATCTGAATAGAATCAAAAAAAGCTCCTTGTTTGGCCCCCAAAATAAATATTTCCCCGAAAAGCTGAAGTTGATTTCAGATCTCGGCCCCTTCAGTCTGTCAGGGAGACGGGAAAAGGAGAGAAAAAATTTAATCAGGATTTAGCCAGGAAAGTAATTTAGTGGGAGGGAAAGTGCATTTTAAATTGCACTTAATATCACAAGCTCTCATCTTGCTAGTGCTTGGAACGCTGCACAGCTTTACTCCTCTCATGGGCAGCTTGAGTTCTGTAGATTAAAATAAGATTTGGAGCTTTGTGGGCGAAAATACATCTTTATGTATTTCTCAGCCTAGAAAGCGAAGAGACTGTGTTCCAACTGGAATAACTTTTCCCTTACTTGTTTGGGGAGGGAAAGCTGTGGGTTGGAACGAGCTCCTCATTAGCTATTAATTATTTTCCTCATTCACAAAACCAAGAGGTTTTTCCTCCATTGCCAAAAATGGGGTGTCTGCAGGAAAACCTGAGCTCTGGGAAGGTTTATGTATATATATAACATATATATATATATATATATATATATATATAAAGGCACTGTTGTTAAGTTTAAAGAAATTGAGCTAAGCATATAAAAAATCTGCCACCAGGGTCAAACTTGATGCCATGTGTATTTTTTTTTTCATTAAAGGAGTGCAGATTTGGAGCCCGAGCTATTATTTCAGGTGACTTGAGGCCCTCCGGGGGCAGCAGTGAAATGGAAAAGAGCACGGCAGCCTGCTCTTGGATCTGATGCTCACTGAATCTGAAAGGTCATGTCATGTTTTCTGGCAATTGACTCAATGGGTTTGGATTCTACAACATAAGGTCGGGCCGTTTTCACTCAGCACATGTTTACTGGGGTATGTGCCTTCCAGTTGTTTTCACATTGACCTTATTACCCTGCCACACTGATGAGCCTGGCACAAAAACTGCTTTTTGTATTGCTGTGTGCGCCACTCTCCCTCTCCCACTCCTCCCTATGTTGTTACTTGAGGCTGCAGATGGAGGTTTTGGTGCTCCTAACCCCCTGCTTTCCGTGCCTCTGTTACAACACAGATGCACAGAAGCACAGTTTGGAAGGACAAGAGGGTGCAATGGGTCTGATGGATGTTTGGTTCCCAGGTTTTGCAGTAGGAAAGCTGTGGAGGAGAGGAGGCGCAGGCTCTGGGTTGTAAACTCAAGCAGGAGGGTTTACAGCCCCTTCTCAGTGCTCCTGCAGTAGATTTGGCCACAAGACACTAGGAGAGCAGGGCTCACAGCCTGGGGCTGGGATGTGCTCCACACTGGGCAATGTTAAAAAGGATGGAGGCAGCAGTTCCTTCTCTTCATGGTAAACCTGCTCCTTCAGTGCAAAATACACTGGCCAAGCTTTACAGGGATAAACAAAATGCTGCTGCTATTTCTGCAAGCGCATTGGCAGCTCTCTCCTTGCAGCCACAGAAGTTCTTGTGCTGACAACACAATATGCATCTTTGCCACCTTTTCAGACTTAAAAAAGGTGTTTTGGGCTTCTGTCAATTTTTAGGAGTTATAAATTAAAGACGAGGAGTTTATTATTACTTGGAATGCTCCCATGGTTTCAGCAGTCTGAGACAAAAAAGGACTAAGATACTTGCAAAAAGTCATTGATAGAGGCAAGGAAATAAACCTGTGAGTGCTTTCTTCTATGAATGCTTTGCTTAACCTTGTCCTGCCACCCATTTATTAACCCTGGCTGCCCCAACAGCACAGAAATGTTGCTCTGCTTCGTCATTGTTTGAATATTGCTCTTTCAATAAGGTCAGAGCAGACTTGCAGTGAATCCAGGAGTCAGAGAGCGAGGCACAGTGTGGTGCTACATGAGAGTGTCAGGACCTTGGGAGATGAGAGTTTTGGTTCTGGCTTGGTCATTGCAGTCCAAACATGGCACTGGCAGGTTATTTTTGGAGACAACTTCAGTCTGCTGAACAGAAGCACTGTGTAAGACTTAGGGATCAGCTATTACCTTGGACATGTTGCCAATAAAATGAGAGCCTTCCTCTGAGGCTTCAAGGAGTCCCTGTTATATTCCCATGATGAAGGCAGTGTCACTGGTCTTTTCCACTGACCAGTTTGATTTAAACATAAAAATAAGTAAAGCATCATAGTAATTATTTGCCATTAGGATGGCTTTTGTCTGTGAGTTGCACTTTAGGGGGAAATTTCCTGCAGAACTAAGGAGACTTTCTTGATGATATGGGGAATGTGCCATGACTGGATTCCTAAGGCAGCCATCTCCTGTATCCTGGTGGTCTGAATATCTTCTCAGGATGCAAAGCACCATGCAGAAATACCAAGGGTAGCTCTGGAACAGGCTCATACAGCCATATCAGCTTCTTGCTGCGTTGGAAACGCATCCACAGGCTAAAGGGCTGATAATTGCGAGGGGGAGGAGGGTTAACACGTTAACATAGTTCAGGAGGTGCTGATCATTCTATAAAGACACACCAGCCTGTTTGGCATGGGCTTCATAGGCTGTGTAACCAGTGGGCAGTGTAGGAAAGCCTGTCATGGCAGATTATTCCCAAAGTCTCTCCCGGAATATGGCTGCTTATGCAATGTTTAGAACCTTAATATTTGCAAGACGTGCAAGCTCATCTGATTCTGCGAGTCCATCTTGGGTAAACCACTGCCTGAAGCTTTCTTGAACAATATCCTGGCTTTTGCATTCACAACATGGACATTCTGTACTGAAAAGCATGGACAAGCTGCAAGCACAGCGGCTCTAGAAAGTACTTGTAAAACTGTATTTGTTAAAGTCTGGAAATGAGTATTCATCTCACCTAGAGGACCAAGGTTTGAGAAACACATGTCCATTTTAACCTGAAATAGTCTGTGTGGCTCTGGGTGACATTCTCTTGTTTTACAGTCATATCAAGTAGATCATTTACTTTGATTCTTACACTTTGACTCTCTTTTCCGAACAATTTTGTAGTGCTACGTATGTATACACTTTGACTGGAAGCCATTTTAATGGATCAGATTGCTGATTTCACAAGAGCCTCCTTGGAAGAGTACTCGAAACTCAAGTAGTTTGTCTTGGAAGGAAAAATCCGGTTTAAACTGTGTGATACCCTTTCTTAACTAAGATGGCAAATACCCTGTGGCTGCCTATTCTGTTCTCACTTTAGGTGATGGCTATGGATTAAGAGCCTGAGGCTTTGGCTAACATCTCTAGGCAAGCCAATGCATCCCTAGGGTCTAATTCAAGGGAAGTTGTGCAGGTGTCATAATTAGCAGTTTCCTGTTAAAGCTCCACAAATAAGCTGTAATCCTCAAGGCACCAGTCTTGAAAACCCCTTGCAGATTTGTTTTCAGACCAAATAATATTCATCTGTAACCTTTTTTGTTAATTACCAAGCAGCACATTTAACTACCCTGGACCCACTGGCTTAGATTTTGCCGAAAATCAGATGTGAGCAGGGATTAATGGTTCCAGCTGCTCACACTAGCTAGCCACCATGCCGAGTGCAGCTTGCCCTTAAATGAGGCTGAGGTGCGCAAGAGTTGAGTCAGAGCTGAGTGGAGGACTTTGGTTTCCTATGTTATCCCTCCTCAGCCTTCAAGGCCAATAAACATGTCATAAAAGGAGGAAAAACTGTGAAAAGTTAGGAAGCAAAACAAAGCCCTTAATGGTCATTACATGTGCTGCAGCCACCTTCAAGTGAAAGTTGAGGGCCCAGATTTTTTAGCACTTGGACAAAGAATGTCTCCCCCTTCCAAACACAACGGCACATGGGCTCCCAGCACAGGGTTCTTGGGACTACATAATGTTGGCTGCATGCGTGCGCACATATGTACACATCTGCAGCGAGAGGGAAAAGACAGAGCGGGAGGAGTGTGTTAATTGCAGTGTGAGTACATGTGAGGCTGATGTGGGGAAGTTCCTCAGATCCCATGATCAGCAGGGCATCTGAGGACTTTCATGTTTTTCACAGTAGAATAAAACTACCAGTGCCAGCTGGAGTCTTCAGCCAAACTGTATGCCTTAGAGCTTATGTGTTTCACATCACTGAAGGCTACATAATACTTTCAGCTGGCATTGCATTCCATGTGATATGTCTGGGGATGGAGATAGTTAGTTAAATAATCACATCGGCTGATGTGTTAGCTCAAACAATGGCTCTTTCCCCTTCTCTCCAAACACATTTTGGGAGTATTAGTTTGGGAAGAGGGGCACCAAAGCTTTTCATCTCTGTTTTCTTGATGTGTTTCTTTCTTTGTTTAGCCTCTAAGTGTTGACAGGTTGTGATGATGTTACTTCTCTCAGTGTGAATTTTTGTGAGACGAAAAGAGAGATCTGGTCAGGTTTTTCAAACAGATCAGAGATAAGTCAGAGAGAAATGGAAGCTTCAAGGCTTGTTTATTCTGAAGGGTAGAATTTAGCCTCAGAACTGGATAGTGTGGGTTTAGGGGTTTGAATAGGAAACCATTTAAAATAACCTCAGTATGTGCTATCTCTTCAAGCTGCAAGTAAACCCCCCAGAAGTTATATACATTCAAAGCACAGGGGAACAGCATCATAATTTTTGCTATTTAAATGTAAATAAAATAAAGTGTGGCCAGCCAGGAAAAATCCTTGGTCTGCAAAAATCCCTTTAAACCATGAAAGCAGCATCCGGGGTACTGAGGTGCTTATGGAAATACCTACCTGGTGGTGTGGCTGTGCCAGGTTTGCAATGGTCATGTCATTGTCTAGCACATTTCCTGTACTAGAGCCACTGTTGAAGTTTAAGATGTGTTTTTCAGTGATTCAGATGTGCAAAATGGGAATTTTGGAGCCAGTTATATATGTGAGGTCTGTGGCTTCCAGTGCATGGATCTGGAGGTTATGAACAGTGCGGGGAAGGGAATAACACATAAAAGGTTGGTCAGTTCATTTTGGAAGGGAAGCCTGTGTTATCAACCAGATTCTAGTGATGTATCTGGACTAGGGTTTGTTTGGAAGGGCAATCTTCACCAGAACCTTAAAAGCAAGAACCAATTGGAGCTTCTTTAGTGAGCTCTAGAAAGAGAAAAGGGGGATGCTATTGGGGTGTAATGCATCCCACTCTTGAGTTTCCAGATGCAAACCTCTTTTGCTTCCCAGTTCTTGTACAGCTTACTGTGCTTGTCTGCAAGGCCTGATGCATTTCACTTCAGGTGATCTCAACCAGCATCCTCTACCATAAAAAAAGAAGTAGACAATCCTTAATCTTTTAACCTTAAGTGTCACATACAGTAAAAAACCCTGGGCAGATGGACAGGAACAGATTCCAGCTCAGCTGGGCACCTGCAGGGCAAATGTAACATCTTGTGTTCATTTCCTCTTTACACACTTTGGGAAGGAGCAGTATGAATGCTTTGGTGGTGAGAATGTTTTTCATATGGATGTAAATGAATGAGGATGAAGGCCAAGGTAGAATTTAAGCACCTACTTTCATTCTTGTAATGTGTGTTACACATGAGTAGGCAAGAGATCAGGTTCCCTTTTGTTGCTGGAATGCTAAAACTGTGGAGTTTCATCTGGTTTAATTCCAGGATCAGAAAGCACAGGGACGGTGGACTATTAGCATTTGCTCTGTTTGTGGTAATACAGGATGATAAGAGGGAATGGTCCCTCTGCTCTCCTGCTTACCTAGAGATGGAAAGGGATTTCACAGGAGGGATTTCATCCTCCTTCGTGGAGCCTTTGCTGAAGTGCTGAACCTTCTGCATCAGTAGGATTGTGTAGCTGTGTCTTTTCTAAAGTTTTCATACCAGGATTTTCTAGGAACCTTGACTACTTCAGCAGCTCGTCATGTTAGGCTACATTATGTCAAGTTATGTCACTCTGGAACCCTGTTGGATGCCCTTTATATTTTTGCACTGACTAATTAAAAGGGGGTCAATCAATGCAATCAATGGCACTGAATATGGGGCAGCAAAAAGAAATGCTTTCTCACGCAGCACAGGAACTTGCTGTCACAGGAGGTTACAGAAGCAAATGCTGTGGGTGAATATCAAAATCTGAACCTTGTGATGAGATTGCTGATCTTCGGAAAATGTTATGCATGCAGGAATCTGTATCTCCCTCTCTTCTCTCCTGCCATTGCTTCTTGGTTCTTTTTTAACACATTTTCTGTATTGTGTAGCATGACACATTCAGAGTAATTCATTTTGTTCTGAAACCTGAGGCATGGGTTGCTCTGAGAGGTAGGTCAACAGAACACAAAGTGGGGGGACTGTGATGTGCTGGTCCCAAACTTACTGGTGCTTCTGTAGAGAAAGAACTCTTTTTCTCCCCCTCCATAGTCTAATCTAAATATCGTGTCTCTCCATGTGTTACTGAGAAGGTCTGTGCATCAAAAGGTACCTTTTGATAATCAGCACACAATGTTCCTATTGCAGCTACTAGAAGTAAATGAACAATAATGCCCCATAATGAAAATGGCCTTGTGAATTCTGAAATACTTAAAAAGATATGCTGTGTTGAGGAACTGTTGACAACTTTGAGTTATTCAGAACCTCTCTGCATCTAGTTCAGCTTTTCCCAAAGTTCATGAAGCTATTGTGATAAACTGGAAGCTACCCTGCCATGACCTAGATGCTGCTTTGCTCCAGGCTCAGTATGCTCCTTGTTATTATTCTTACCATAGAAAGCCTTGAATAACCTGACTCGAGTCTCTCAGCGATGAACAGTGCTGGGTTATGCACCATTTTGATCATGAACTCTTGTACATGAAAATACCCTGGGAGTGTCTGCTTTGAGTATGTGTATGTGCGGAATTACAAGGCCCATAGCTTCTGCCTTCTGGATCTACAAGGGATAAATCTGAAGTTTAGCAGAGAGTTTTACTTACTTGGTATATTAACTAAATTATCTTCTAGCCAGTAAACAGGAGCTTTTACTAGAAACAGCCCATAATTTATGAAAGTTCAGAATTCCTTCTCCCTAATATTCATGTGTTCCTACATAAACATGCTACCTCTATGCACTTCCTTGTGGCATTTCTGTAAGACTTGTTTCTAACCTTCAATGAGCTCTTCAGGGGAACTAACTCATCTCCCAGGTCATTTTTGTTTTGCGTAAGCCTCCTTTTCATGCTTGAATACTAGTCATCTACTCCAAGCTGCTGAGATTCATTTTGAAGTCCTGAATTACTGTATCACTATGTGACCTCTTCATACATTACAAGCATTGAGACTGCTATAAGATTCAAAAGTCAGAAGAAGAGGGATCTTTATCTGCTCCCTCTTCTGATAACCGCAGGTTCTGGCATTTTGAGCAGGCAGGAGACAGAGGTAGCATTTGAAAGTGAGAACAAGGAAAGCTGTTTGGAATTGGAATAATATGCAACATACTAGGGAAAATGCACTGGCATGCAGTAGATTTAAAGAGTCATGGGAAGAGGTGGCTACATTCAGAATCTCTGGACTTAGATCCCTCTTCCCAGTCCTGGCCCTCCCTCCCTTTGAAGTCCTGTAAATTGTTTGTGTTCATAATGCCTCTGGCAGAGTTCCACATGTCTGTTTTCTGTTACGTGAAGGACAACCTCCCTTTGCTTGCTGGAACACAGCTTTCATGGGCTTCATCTAATGGCCTCTTGTTCTTATACTGGAAGAGGTGGTGAACAGCCCATTTCTGTCCAACCCCTCCAGACCATTCACAAGTTTGTAGATCCCTAAAATAATTTCTAAGTCATCTCTGTTCAAAGTTGAAATCCTAAAGAGTCTGTGTGAGTCTTCCTCATACAGAAGTTTTCCATGCTGCCTCCCTTTTCTGATTCTGATAGACCCCTTTCTGAGACATGAATTGTCCGGGTTGCGGAAAATTGGGATGAGATTTAGGATCTTCTTCTTGTGGGTTTTAATTCTAAGGTTATATGACAGTCTCCTTTAATATCTGCATTTGAACATTTGTGTTCTTAAGAGTGGGCTATGTGGGTGATGTGAGGGTGAACTGTCCCTTCCTCTCATTAGGTTGTTCTTCATCAGTATTTTAAGAAACAGAGGAAGCACGAAGGAAGATGAAGGAAAAATCCAATGACATCAGGATCACAAACCCTGGAAAGTGAGCTGGGGCTGATGATGGTTTTTTTCAAGTGGGATACACTCCTGACCTGAGCAGGTTTCATCTCCAAGCCATTTTTACAAGCAATCCTTTCGGAATTGTTTCAGCAGGATCCACTAACCAGGCAGACATCTTCAGTGTAGATACGTGATGCTTTGGGTAAACTCAGTCTGTTTTCTGGAGTCTAGTTTCAACCATCTGCAACCATTTATCTTGGTTCCATCACTTTGCATGCAAAACACTGTAAAAGTGCAAGAGCCTGCGACAGGAACAGCGTTATTTCTTTGCTGCCAGTACACCCCCAGAATGCAGGACTGGGGCTTTTAATCCCTGGGCTTTTTTTTTTTTTCCCTATAGACTTCATTCCATAGCAACCAAAACTCAGTTGGATCCCAGACAACATCCTAAATATTGAAAGGCTCTGGCTTGTCTGCTACTAATGGAATCCGCAGCTCCTATGCTACTGGTTAAAACCCTTAAACTAATGAGGTAGTCATCCAAACTCTGACCTTGGGCTGACAAACACATAAAATCATCCAAACTGATCCAAGTCAGATTAAAAACTGAATATGGGAGCAATGAAAAATGATAAATAAATAGCTGAAACTTAAAAATAAGGACATAGCCTAAGGTAATGTTCACTATTTCAAACTCATTTGAAACCCTCGAAGTTTTCATGGCAAAGAGGGTTCTTTTGCTTCACTAGTAACACTGGAAGTTAGGCTCACTATATTACTTGGCTGAATAAGAAAACTTGCATACTGGCATCTCTTGACTAATTTTAAGAAGCAATTGGTATTAAGGGGCAGTAAAACCTGGGGTTGTTTCCATTAATAACCTTCACTGATTAAATGAGATAAGGAATAAAGGGATTCTGAAATGGAGGTCATTGTAAATGGGCCATTCAGACTATCTTTTCTCTACTTCTCAATCTTCTTTGGGAGTATGAAATGTTATTACAGTTTTCAGATTTACAGACAAAACATGAACAAACAATGGTCAGAAACTCTGCCTGCAGTTCTAAACAGCCGCATGTCACTGGGCTTACAAAAGGAATCTCTGACTCTTCTCTCACAACTGTCTTTTTTCCCCAGTCTCAGTTGTGTTTGGGAGCAATGCACAAATTGGTGATTTCAGCGGCTCTGTGAGCCACCTAATCTTGACTCTTCTTCTGAATTCTTTTCAGTGATAGCTGGATAATACTTGCATTGAGTTAGAGCAGCCACTTGTAACCGCTTTTCCACTTCACCAGGCATAAAGGTGTTCCAGTTTCCTCAAACATTGTTCAGTCTCAGCCTAAGAGTGGAAGATGCATCAGCTGTCTCATTTCTGCTAAATGCTCTAAACATTGTGTTAAAATGATTGCCTATTATTAGAAGCTCTGTGAGGCGTAAGTCCCCAAAACACTGTATTCAACTGTCCTTTTCAGTCTGTGCCTGCTCCTTCAGAGCCCACCTCTCAATTGTCTCACCAGACTAGCTCCAGCTTAGTTGTTCCCTCTGTGTTGGCTTGTGTTTGCCTGGTATCTTTTGAAGTACCCTCACCTTGCATCATAGCCTTTGTGTTCCCACTGCATCCCTTCACTGACTTGCCCAACAAATCATTTGGTCATTTCTGACCTAAAAAGCCTGGGGAAGATCAGGCTGCTCCATGACAATACTGGTGCAAGCCTATTCCTGTAGAAATTATAACAGTAGTAAAGTAATGGGTACTCTGCAGAGGCTTTACCAAACATAATGTCACTGCTATTTATCACAGAGATAGACTATTTAGTTGTGATATTATCCACTCCATCTTTTTTACCAGAAAAAGGCTACTTCTATCAAAGCTTTCCTTTCTTAAAACCAAAATCTCTGTAGAGCTCTTCCAGTTCCAGACAACATGGAAAATTTTTAGTCAATGCTAGTTTTTCCTTCTCTCTCTCTGTAGACTTTATTTACCTGCTGATATTCGTTGTTATGTGTGATGTTTAGTCCTGCTTAGTTCAAATGATCATTGAGAGACTTGGATTCAACTCCCACCTTTGCTAGTTTGAGTACTTTTAGTTCCTGACCTTGGAAGTGGGGGACAGAAACACTCCCTGAGTCATCTTGTGAGATCACAGCATGATTCCTCAAGGCTTTACAACTCCCATATCTAATTATATGTGTGTGTGGTGCCAAATTTAACAGGATCTCTGCTGTTGGTACTTCTGTAACCTGAGCACTTCGTAAATAAGGACATAGTGGGGCTTCAGTAGAGGGTAAAAGTGAAGATAGCTCTAACCTTTCCTTGAGACTGTTCCACTGATTAATGTTGATGAGCTTTTCACAGTTAGGATTCTCATCTTCTTTCAGAGGTGGAGTAAATTAGGTACAAGAGAGGGCAATGCATTGCACAGCCCCCTAGTAGGGCCCTGGCAAGAAGTTTGGCATCCCCGTTTAGTCTGTAGTATATATTTCTCTGCAAAGTAGTTTCATGGCAAGTAGTTTCTTACTGTCAAAGGCACTTTCCATTCGCTTCATAAATTACTGTGAGCTTTGACAAGTCCTTCAAATTTGGTTTCCCCTTTCCTCGCCCCAATGTGTTACAAAACCAGCTTGATGGATATTTTGAAAGTTGACAGGCCACTAGATCTTTCCGAACTAAAACACATTCTAGGTTAAGTGGCATCACAGAAGCCAAGAGGCAGAAAAGGGGGTAATGAGAAATTGTATTCAAGGGTGTTTTTTTCTGCTGCAACAAAAGGTGAACTTTTGCATATTATCTTTGAAAAAGGGGACATCTGGTTTTAAAAGCACAGTTCTGATAAAATCAGTGAAGCTCTGTTGGAAATGTAGCTTGTTTTGGCCTTTTGGTGTGTTTTTGTTTCATGACACTTTCATTTTATGCATACTTTATATATCTGAAGCAGAGAGATCCTAATTCATTGCTTCTTACCTGTTATTTTGCTGTTGCCCTGGAACCTTTCCCAGCAGTGTGTGTTCACTAACCCTAACTATTCAGAAATCGTGAGATTAGCCTGTGGGTTTAATTTGCTAATCTCTGCCTCCTCCTGGTTGTTCTTTGGGGTTTTCTTTTTCAAATGTATAGTTTCTTTGGTTCTTACATCAGGAAGATGCCTGAGCTCTTGAATTTTCTTTTTCTTTTTCACTGAACAAATCCTGTGCTTTACTGTCATTAAAATTACATTTTCCCCTTAGAAAAAGATTTTCTTTAAGTTACTGTTTCTTTTGTCACGACTTTAACACATTAGACATCACTTCTATTAATGTACCTGGGTGCAACGTATAATAAAATGCAGTGAGATCAATGCCTAGTAAAGCATTTTACAAGAGAAGGCATTTGAAATGTGATTTTTTGAAGTACCTATTTATTTCCTTATCAGTATTTCTAATAACAGTTTGGCCCAACTGACAAGCTTGAGAGGACTGCTCAAGTTAAATCTTAGCCTTAATAACTTGTGGTCTTCTTTCAGCTTCATCTACCTTCCTGCTGAAGTTAGAGCTTGAGCATGTTCTGACTGTGATAGCCTCTAAAAATGAGGCCTTTGGGAAGATAACGAAGCAGGCAAAAGGAAATCCTCATCATTTACTGGGTGTTTCACCTGAACAGAATCTGAGTAAGAACATTAGGATGTGCCCCATGATCCAGATCAGTAATGTTAATAACACTCCAGAGGAAACCAGCATCTATTTATGCCTATTCATGGTCTAAGGTATAAAACCCTGCCATTGAGAGTATTGCTGAAGACACCAGCATTGTTCCCCACGCTTTGTGAACAGTGTCACACAATCTTTGGTATCCATCTGGATAATTAGGAGAAGACCACATTGGAGAAGTGTTTTAATTTCTCACCTGAAGGATGCCAGTTCTAGTATCAGCCTCACTTATAATGCTGCACCAGATGTGGGTATCTACATACATCTTACTGTGAAATGTGGCTTGATCCACAGGCAAGACAGTAAATAGAAGCAAGGTGACCAATGCTAAATTACTCCACATACAGTCTTCTGGAGCTCAGTTTAAAGGGCAGTAAGGAGTTACCAGTCAGCAACATCAGAACTTTGCTTCCAGATTTTCTTTCTTAAGTACGTTAAAAAAAACTAATGTGTGGAAATGTGAATGTAAAACTTGGTAGAAGTTTCCTAAAGGCAGTGTACTGGAGTATCAGCAGATGGAGAACAGAACTCAGTCACTGGTATATGCCTGCTGAGAACCCAACCTCTTTTGTCCTTTGTCACTCTTCTGCTTTATAAATCTAAATTGAGGCTTTTCTTGTTTTTTCTTTCTTGATTTCACTTGTTACCTTGGCACTGCAGATTACATGAGTGTACATCTTTCATAAAGCACCTTCAGATGTCTCAGCCTGATAAAAGTGCTAATTAAATGGAGGTTGTTGTTAAAGTAGGAGAGGGAGTAAGGGTTCAGGGCTCCCTTGTTTGTACACTGGTTTAGTTGATGACTTTAGTGAAACTAAACAGGAAAGCTTCAACCACTTATGAAATCACAAAACTGCTACCTCACATTAGATAGCTCTCAGCACTTTATTGATTCCGTTTGGATGTGTACTCAAACGCCAGGGAGGGACGTTAGGTAAGATCTCGAGTCTCTTATAGCAGTTCCAAGGTCTCAGGGATATAGCTTGTTCTTCCTGCCTTCAGCAGTGACAAATTTCACCTAAATTGTCCTCATCTTAACTCTTTTGTAGCTGCACTGTATGTTTTATACTGCTGTTATGACTCTTAAAAAGGACCCATAAAAAGGGGTTTGTGATTGGCTGTTATTGGTTCCAGCTGAGAGGTCCAAGGCAGGTATTCATTCAACAGATTTATTCATATCTCTAATCTCCTAACTGTTCCTGAAATCATATTGCACATTTGGCCTGTACATTTTCCTTTACATAATGATTTAAGGTCACTCAGAATGCATCACTAAATGTCATGCTCCTCACATTGTAATTACAATCGAAAAGGTGTTATTTGTTCTGAAAGCTGGAAGGAGGAGACATAGCCACTTCTGTTTACCTAGTGCTTTGTACGCAAAGCTTTGCCCTTGGGATAGTCAATGTAATGCCTTTAGATCGAGATGAAGATCACAACTTAGTAGGTAATCAGAGGATCAGGTAAACACCCTAAACTCTGAAGGCTCTCTGTGAAGGCCTTTTGTGATTTAAAACTTAATGGGTTTGTTAAAGTGGGGTGTACAGCTTAATGCAAAAGTAGGCAGAGTAAGAAGACTAACTTTGTAAATTGCTTGAGGGACATGAATATATCTTTCACTGAGGTGAAAAAAGAAAGAAAATGATAAACAGATTACTTCAGATCTTTGTTTTGAATTTGCTTTGAACTCTGGAGGGATTTTGTTAGTTGTTGAATTAGGTTTTGGCACGTTACACATAAAAATAAATATTTGGTTCTGTATCTC
This sequence comes from Brotogeris chrysoptera, assembly GCA_030323915.1. Lineage (NCBI taxonomy): Eukaryota > Metazoa > Chordata > Aves > Psittaciformes > Psittacidae > Brotogeris > Brotogeris chrysoptera. Next base: position 3,174 of record JARCZZ010004356.1, on the reverse strand, counting down.
AGACTTATTGGGAGCACTGACTCTGTAACCCCAAGTGTGGCTGAACTAGCTCTGCTACATAAAGAAGTCCAGAAAAGGTGAGGCAACCCATTTCTGTGCTTAGATCTGAAGCTGGAACTAGGAGACATGTAGGGAGAAGTCAGAAGTCAAGAGAGACAAACCAGAGCAGAAATGAAGGGTCAGGACAGGGCCCTGGTGCATCACAGATCTCTCAACCTCTCCTGGAATGAAAGGTCCTTCAGAAATACTGCTGCCTCTATAGTCTGTCTTGCTTCTCTCCCTTGGTTGTGCATCACAGAGGTGGTAGTAGCTGTGGCCTCAATGGCTAGGCAAAGGTGACTTCACTTGCTGCAGCCTCTTAGCTGGAGAGAATGGTTTGACCATTTGTAAACACATCTTTAGTGATGTTGGCTCAGAAGCGCCTTTTCCTTTTATATGTGTCATCTAAGAACTAAGGCGTTTTATTCTGGCACGTTAGAAAGATCAATGTAAGTGGTAGGTTGAAATGACACAGTCACAGCGTGTCATGTTGAAATCCAACAGCAAAAATCAAACGGAAATTTGGGAATTCATTTTGTTTCTGTCACTGTTATTGGAATTCGGGTCTTGCTTTAGTATTTTCTCTGCTCCCTACAGGATCTGCACGTTTCCATCATCTTGTCTTCGTAGTGATGGATATTGTGTTTGCGGACAGAAAAAACCCAACACATTACAGTGAGAGGTGCAGCCTTTTTCCTCAGCACTTTTTCCAGGACCTTGAAAACTCAGAGATACAGGGGCCCAGAGCTGTTACATGAGGACAGGATCGATTCAGTCAATCAGAGGGAAAACCTACTGTCAAGACTCTCAGACCTTTAACCTGCTCCTCAGAATTATTAGAACTCCCAAATCTCTTTGCAGGCCTTTTCTATTAGACGGATATTCCCATGTTTTGATTTTTTTGCTCCAGAAGTAATTTTTTTTTATAATTACCTTCATTGAACTGCACTTACCATCTGTGAAGTGAGAGGCACTTCAATGATTTATTAGCCCGAGTTCCTAAAATGTGCTGAACAGCATGGGATTGATCTGGCTAGTGACAAATACAGGATACATGACAATGGATAGGTGGCCAGTGTTTGATGGAGTGTTGTGCTGCTCTGGTGGGGGCTTGCTCTGTGGGTGGATGTTGGCTTTCTTCCAGTTGTACAGGAGATCAATGGAAGGCAGGTGCGCCTTGGCTCAGAAATACAAAGAAATACCCAAAAGCACAGTTCTCCCCTTGAAAAAAGTCCTCCTGTTTCTGGAATAACTCATAACTCTCCCTAGAAGGCTCTAAGAAGCTTTCTGGCAGCAGAGAAAACCTTTCTAGAATCCAGAAGTCGATTCAGATTCTTTCTGGCCTGTGCACTGACTGAAATCCTGAAGGTCCTCACTTTGCTCCTTCTCTTGCAAGTAGTATCCATGATATGCAAGCTGCTTTTCCCAGTCTTTCCTCAGCCCTGCACAGCGTGGTTAATGTTCAGTGGGGTTCAGCAGAGGTAGCACAGCATGCAGCAGAAAGCTGAGCTGTGTGGCTCTAGATACGAACATAATTGGAAGGCAGAAAAAGGCTGTAGGTATAAGCACTACCTAAAGCGGGGAATATGGTTCCTAGCTAAGGAGGGGATGGGAAGGAGGAGTATGTGTCTTTCATGCAAGTAAAATCCTGCCTCTGGGAATAGGCAGAGGCTTCTGACTTGTATCTCCAGTTGCATTCTCATGTGAGCAGGGGCTGTGAGACCCTGCTGCTCACAGAACAGTGTTTTGTTTCCCCATGTAGCAGACACTCAACTTCTGCTGACCTCGGAACTCAGTCGGAGCTGAGATGAAGCAGCTCCAGCCCTTCATAGCGATGAGATGCCACCAAACAGCAGATCTTTTCTGTGCCCCAAGCACTCCTCTTGCAGCCTTGGCTATACAGACCACATGGCTGGTGTCCTGCCTGGCATAGGGTAGGCATGGAGCAAAACTAGGCAGCAAATAAGCCAAGTAGGGACTGAGAGTGAAAGGAGGTGTGAGATGTTGGAGGGCTGCATTGAGAGGATGGGGTTGGTAGGGAGATCTCCCTGTGTCTTGGGCTCAGCTTTACATTTGCAGGATGGTTACTGGCCTGGAGGTAAGCAGAAGGAAAGCCCTGCCATCGGGAAGTTATGCAGTATGTAGAGTCTGATCTGAGCTCCTGAAACTGCTGGGATTCAGCTGTCATTCAGAGCTGCACAAACTACCATAGGTGTTACTGTGTTTGTACTTTGCACTTAGAGATGACCTTGAGCTACATTTTGGAATCAGAACATTTGTGTCTACCTAGATACAAGATGTTCCTCTGTCTTGTAGCTGTGTTTGTTCTTCGCAGCCCAGTTGTGCCACTTTACTTGAATCAATATCCACTTCACCTGCTAGACCACAGACGTTGACGAATTTGTTCCTCCACTTTTCCCATAGATCTCTCTTCTAAAATAAGGGTTCTTTTGTCTGGCACTACCTTCACTGTAGCTGTTTCTCCTCTATTATTTTTCTATCTCATGCCCAGATTTCAAGGCACGCACAATGAGGTATCAGTGAAATCAAATCAGACCTACAGTGTGAACTACCCCAAACTTGGAGTTGGTTCCAACTCAGCACTATGTTTACAAGGGGCAGGAGAGGTTGGACTTGGTTACCTTAAGGAAGCACACAAAGAGTACTGGGGAAAGAAAACCTCAGGTTAATGTTCCTCTTTACTGTCTGATTCATGCGTGTGCCCTAATGAGCGGCATGTGGCCAAATGGAGTGGTGAGAAGCAGAGACAGATGGCAACTTACAATCTGGAAGAAGCACAGGGTTTTACACCCAGTCAGAGATGCAAAACTAGAGCCCTGAATGCTCATGATTCTTTCGGTGTGGTTGACGTTGTCTGAGTCATGATCCAAATATCAAGATTTAGGCTGGCTTCTAGTCTAAGAATTAATTTCTGTTTCCTCTTTATTTTGGATCTGGCCTTATTCCATAAAATGCTGCTCTTTCTGACCTCCAAATTCATAAGATCATAGAATCACAGGACGGTTTGGATTGCAAGGGACCTTAAAGCTCCTCCAGCTCCAATCCCCTGCCACAGGCAGGGACACCTTCCACTGGAGCAGGTTGCTCCAAGCCCCTGTGTCCAACCTGGCCTTG
>JARCZZ010004353.1:60250-72501 GCA_030323915.1 Brotogeris chrysoptera | reverse complement strand
GTGGTAGCAGTAGTGATTTGTGTTATACCTTAGTTACTAAACTGTTCTTATCTCAACCAGTGGGAGTTGCATTCTTTCAATTCTCCTTCCCATCCCCCCGGGACTGGGGGAAGAAAACCCGGGGAGTGAGTAAGAAAACTGCGTGGGTGGGGGGGTCTTAAACCACTTTAATTATGACACTTTAATTAGCTTGGTTTTCTTGTTTAATGAAAAAAGCAACCAAGTCTACCTGCACCCAATTATCAATGTTATTTTGTAGATAAGTGCTTATCACCAAGTGCCTCTTAAAGAGGAACAGAAGTGGGATAAAATTTTAAACTGTTAAAACTTATAATTAATAAAACTTACGTATCAAAATATATGGATCTAGGATTTAGGAAAATAAAATAAAACAAAGCAAAACAAAGCAGCTTCCTTACATCACTCATCTTCTGAACTGGTCTCATGGCATGAGCTCATACTTGTTTTCCAGGGTAAAAGATGATGAGCCATAATTGTCATTTGACTCAACAGTTCCAGACTTTGAAACACAGAGTCTAAAAAGGAGGTCTCTGTGTTCTCATTTTCAAGAACAACTTGTATTTTAACCTATTCAATTACTAGTGTTTGGGTTTCTGAGCATTTCTATAAATGCTTTCCTACTAAAGTAGTTCTCAGTCAGATATACCAGAAAAGTTTTATCCAGGGCATTGCAGACCACTATGTCTCATTATCAACCCAAAGACACTTGGATTGGGAATTAATTTAAGTTAGATTTTTAATAACTACTTTTCTTACTGCCCTTTTATAAATTTTATTATTGTGTTTCTAAAAAGAAAAGATCTGCCTGAATGACCCATTTTTTTTAGTCATATGATCACTAGTTTAAAAGTTTTAAAGGACAGTATGATAATTAAATTCCTGACATTAACTTCTGCAAATGTTCAAACAATGTCTGAATTGCTGTTTAAAAAGTCAGCCCAAGCTTTATGAACTGTGTTTTTTATGTATTTTACTGAAGAATCAAGATGATTACTGCTGTGATGAGAGTTTGTTTCTAAAATGCATTTGCTTTGAAAAAGATCAGTATAGTCTTTTAGCATACTTCACTACTTAATTTGTGCTTACTTCTGTATACGAGTAATTTTCTTTTTTTTTTTAAATTTTATTTGACAATAAAAACATTATATTAAAATGTTCTTTTCTTATCTAATTGGTGTATATGCATTTTTTTTTAACTTATTGTTTGTCACACAGCAAAATGTTTAGATGAAAGAAAAGCAATTCTTGCTTGTTTGTACATATATAAAGGATAAATACCTATAAATAGGAGCTTGTTATGGACAAAATTTTATGAGGTTCAAGAGCTTGATTTAAATTCACAGACAAACAAAAAACTTCACTGACCTACGTAAGCTGCCTAAACCCCTGAAGTGTGCAAAAATTGCGTCTTTGAAAACTTAAAAGAAACGACTTTTTTGGTGCCAGATGGTTTTGGAAGTCATGAAAATGGCTTTTCTTATCTATTTTAGCACTAGTTCCCCTGGACAGATTAAAAAGTGCAGAGGAAAGCAAAATTAATAACATCAACAACAAACCAAATGTTATGAAGCTTGTAAAAAAGATTTAGTCTGGGTCTAAGACTTCAGTTATTTTTCAGTCCTTGATATATCCATCTACAGCCATATACATCCCTTCTATGTGTATCTGTAAGTATTTAAAATGTGGGAACCTCCAGAAACCCATGTTAATCTGATGTTAGTGGAAATGTTGCCATTGACTTATGCTGACAGTTTGAATTGTCATATACTGATGCCATATGTGTCATTTCAGGCTTGTGACATTTCAAGAATGATTTAACTCTGTGAAGCAATCAAGATTCCAATGCACAGGTATTGTTGCATATAAAAGCTATAATCCCTGATGTGTTCTCTACTAAAACACATAAGAATGGTAATTTCTCGCTTTCAGCTGCCCCCCTGATTTCCTGCATAAAAATAGAGAAAATCACTGAGTACCAGATCTATTTCATTTAGTTAGGTAACTTACCCTTAGTAGCTGATTAGTTAATGGTAAGGTGTAGGTATAGGTAATTCCCTTCCTGTTCAGATAACTAAAATGCTTAGGACAAAATCACCATTTGGAGCTGCTTGCATTTCCCCACTGATAACTGACAAAGTTAAGTTTGGTTGAAATGAATCCTAGTTTTACTTTCTCCATGTCTCAATGCCATTTTCTTTAAAGTCCAGACAGTGCACTTTTCTTCAAAAGCTCCTGCTGAAAATTTTAAAGCTCTTTAGGATTCTAGTTTTACCACAGCTGTTACCATCTTATAGTCACCATGACTACTGGTGATTCATTCTAGTTTTTGAATTATACAGCTTTCTAAATATTTTTAAAAGATAAACATTTGATGCATTAACATAGAAAAGTTTAAGAAGCTGTTGCATACCATTGCACTAGGAGAGGGAATAAACCTCTAAGAGATCTGCTACTGTATTGCCCTGTGTGCTGAATTCAGCAAGGTTATGTATCTTATTAAAGCCGTGTTCTTAGAGATCTTTTGTGTTCAAACAACATCCATATGCTTTTTGTAAGTTTGACAAGCTGTGACTACTAACTTACATCCTACCAGATATCACTTTATTTAACCTGGATGGAAATACTTCAGATTTCTTGCCATTCTTTCTTTTGTCCTTTTTTCTTCTGAATATGCTCCAATTTTGACTTCATACAAAACTGCCTTAAACAATTTTAGCAGTCAGCATCAGTACAATTAAATTACTTTTTTCAGATACTTCTGCTCCTCTGTCCCATTTGTGATGGTTTGGTAGGAAATACAGCTCAGACGGTTTTCTTGATTCTCAGGTATCCATGACATTTTTTACATGAAATTTTATTTATTTTGATGTCTTCAATGGATGCAAAAAAAGACATCAGAGTTATTACTTACCCCTGAGTCCACTTTAAAAAACAGGCAAGTTAAAAAGAAAACCTATTCAGCTATACAATAGAATACAAAGTTCACTTATTGATTATAACATTGGAAATAAGGCTAAAACCCCCCCACAATCTTAATCCGGTAAATCAGAAAATGCCACTGAGACTTAAACCTAACCTCTTTACTACTTGGCATTTTAGAATGCCTTGAGATAGCTCACCTTCAAAATCTACTGAGCTGAATCTTTGTCCTGACTGTACTGTTTCCCAAATAGAACACTTCTCTCTGACACTCCTATTCTAGTTATATTGAAATCCTAGCTGTAGCACAAGACCAAAGTAACCTTCAGCATATCTCCTTGAATCCTCAGGGTTTTTTTTTAACCTCATGAGTCAATTTAAAGTGTGGTTGTGGTTTTGATTACTCATGGTCTTTTCTGAGAATATCAAGAATATCAATCAAGGACTATTGAAACTTGCCCGAAGCTGAAAAACGTATATACCAATATATTATTTTAATTACTTCTTCTGTTAAGTTTACTTTCCTGATTATGAAATGAGTACTGTGTGTATCTTGATGTCTCAAACTGCTGTTACTACAGAAAGCAAGATTTGCCATAGGAAATTATTCACTTCAAAAAATTTCATAACTTATGTATTTTAAAAGGAAGTATAATTTATCTATTGTTATAGTTTCACAACCTGGATTACGATTTTATGTTTCTGCATAAGTAGTTTATTAACAACATAAATGACCGGATTTATTTCTGAAGTGACTATCCAGTCATCCTGAGGTCACTACTCACGATCAGTTTGTCTGTTCAATCTGTATACTGCTTGCAAAGTCCTCTAGTTCTCACATCATCTTCTATTCTACTAGAAGGGTAGCTCTATCAGCTAATGTGTTAGAGAGCAGAAAATTCATGTCAGTTAGTATAGAAGTAATTGGGGAGATTTATTTTTCCTAACATAATAATTTAAAAGTTCTCTTTAATATTCAAGATCCTGAATCTCAATTCATCTTTTCTAATAAAAAGAAAATTCCGAGAGGACAATACATTTTATCTTAAAATATGTGCCTTAGGAAGAGCAGATGAACTTATATTTGATGTACTTATTCCTCTTTCAACTATTAAAGTAAAATCTTGATGTCTAATTTTTCAGATATCTACATCTAAATGATTCCCACTTGCCCATATGAGTCTATGCTTACATACAGAATAAGAAAACATAGAAATAAGTTGATATGTATGCCTGTAGATAAAGCTCCTCTAGAGAAAGATGGGCACAAACATTCTCTTGAATAAGCTGCTGCTTCTTCTTTCACTGAAGATCTCCACAGGTAAGGGTCTAAAGGTACTACAAAGCAACATCGGACAAGCTGTCACTCACTTTGACTTATAGTTTATTTGAGACTTAGACATTCATGAAATGAAATACATTGCCTACTGTCACACAGGGAGGTAAATGTTATATACTCTGCCAAACATATCCCAAATGTATATATGAAAAATACATCTGTATTTTTCAGTCCAGAATGCCTTCTCCAAGTTGCTGCTCAATCTGTTTATCCAATCATTCCACCACAGCTGGCATAGTCTCCTCTCTCTTTTTGTCCAAGTAAGCAACTTTTCATTCCAATCTCTTTTTAAAGTACTTGTTTTTCAAGCTGTCATTCTGACATTCATCTACAGTTCCATGTTAACATGCCCAGCCATCGGCTGCCATGTGAACAAATTGTTAACTACAAAACAAAAACTTCTAAAATTGTAATTTTTAAGCTGATTTTTTTTTTTTTTAAAGGAACAAAAATGCACCACGGATTCCAAGATAAGCTCCAAACAAGCAACTCAAGTACCTTTCTCTCTCCAAACAATCCGCAAGTCTCCCTTCTCCTTTCTGTTGTCAAAGACAAATTGAGTCACTTTCACAGAAAGGTATCTTCAGGCACTTAGCTGAAGTACGCAAGAACTTAGTCAGTCTAAGGTCCTTCTAAAAATTAATTGGAAAAAAAACAGAGAATTCTTTAATCTTTCTCTCTGTTTCCATCTACTACCCAGGAACTTGTATGGCCTATTGATATACTTACATAGAATTAATCTCAATGTGTTCTAAATAGATTTTTAATTCCTTGGATAAAAATCCTGGCATATTTGAAATCAATTAACAACCTGTAGAGTGCAATTCTTTGGGACTCCAAATACTCTGTTGTTTTGGTATTTTTTGAGCAAATTTTGGAGATTACTTTCAAGTAACTTCTGAACTATTATAATTTACACTAAATAAACAAGCAAACAGATGATAGCCACAGCTTTGACTCCACCTTATTATCTACAGTGCTGAAAAGCAAAGCATGAAGATGAAAGCATGTGAAAAAGATCTTAAAAAAAATTTCTGTACTTTATTGTTTTTCCATGCTTGGTGTTCGTAAGTCATCTCTGTCTTAGAAAATTAAGGTAGTCTGCAATTCAAGCTCTAAAGCAGATCAATCAAAACCTATATTTTTCCATTTACTTAGTGCATTTCCTATATGAGTATTACAAAATATCTTTAGAATTTGCTACATTATGGGTTCCTGACTGGGATCTTTTCATTGTAACCCTTGAGTAAGCCTAAAATTGTACAAGCAAAATGATAAAGTCACTGGCTGGGACTTCAAAACTCTGGGTCAGCTGCACTCATGAAGTTTATCAAAGATAGCTGGAAACTACCAAGTCCACACATATTTCGAATTTTGGATCTCCCAGCCTGGACAGCTGTGTGATTTGGAATGCACAAGCATTTGTTTCATGATGGCCTCTGTCAGTAACAATGTGGCTGAATTTCTACTAGTGCACTGATATCCTTTGAGTATGTATGATGGTCCCAGTTGACAGATCACAATTTCCCACTCTAAGGAGTGTTGCTTGGCAGTGACCATTCAAATCAAGCTAATGTCACCGAAGCACTGGGGGCTTTATCACATGGCTTGGAGAAAAGACACACAGTGCTACTAGCTTATTTTGTGGTTTCAGGAAGGTTCTTTCATTTTTCCACCTGTAAAATAAGAATAGCAGGTTTTCATCTCCTTTGCCGGTGCACAAGAAAAAAAAATCTGCTCTAGGTGAAGAATTTATGGTAAAGCAGTATTTTATAGAAAGACAAGATAAAGAATGAAAAAAATTTACACATAGACCACGGAGAAAAAAGGTGAACTTGAAAATGGAGAAGAATAGTGAAGTTAAGATAATCAGTTCCATCTATACAAGTGTGTGGTAGGGCATTAGAAATGAAACTCGTGAGATATAAGATATAGGGGTCAGAATCCCACCACTTCAATTTTAGGCCCTAGCTTTGGGAAGGAAGTCAATAAATATAAAACATTCCATGAAAGAAGATAATTGGATTCTGGAGAAAAAGATTGAATGAAAGTTGGCATTTTGTTCATAACTCTTTCCAAATCAGTGAAATCATCTGCAGTGATGAAGCTTTAAAGTTGTATTAAAAAATGGATGCAGTGATGTTAATGATGCCCATATGCCTGGGAAAAAATCCGAAAAATTAGAGCAGTGGTCAGGATGAGGACAACCTGGTTACAATGTCCTTCACAACCCTCAGCTGTTAAAAATTCGGCTTCTTGAGTTCTCTGAATTTTTGTAAAATCTTTAAAAATTGAGCAATAGTACTCTGTCTTATTTTTACTGTTCTGGAGGCAAGAACGCAAGTCTCAAGTCCAGAGCTGGAATATTGGTCAACAATGAAGAAGGCCTTTTGTAGCCTACTAAGTTCAGTCTTAGCTTGCAAATAGGGAGCCATGGTTCTTCTCTCAATGCCTTTTTTCCCAGTAGCATTCCAATATTTCTGCTCTATAGAGAGAAGTCTCCCCTCAATCAGAGGAATACTTCACTTCAAGAATTATGGATTCTTTAACGGATTAAAGAATCAGGATGGATTAAAGAGGACTGCATGTCCTGTTTTGCTCTCATCACTCCTTTTTTCTTGGCTGCACAATAGAGTGATTGTAAGGGCAGTAGAGAAAACATTTCCTTCCTTCTGTCTGCTTCAACTTCTGATGAGCATTCTGATGTGAAATAGAAGAACTAAACCCTTAGGTTCAAGGAAGTATAAAACCCACATCTCTTTTTTTTCTGGGTGAAGTAGAGTTGCATCTGTAAAGCAAAATTCCGTACTTCCTTGGATGTAGACACAAGTTGCTCTAGAATGGGGACTACAAGAAGGAAGGTAGTGCATATCTGGATCTCATCACAATCTGATTTCAAGATATGTTTATCTTTCATTAGCACACTGTGCAAACTATGGTTAGTTCAGGGTTGTTATGCAAACTACTTAGGTGGGTTTTTTTCCTGAATCAGATTAAAGGTGGTTCATGTTATAATTCTGCCTTATGAAAGCTGGTGTTGAAGCAAATTTATTTCATCACTTTTTGATATTATGCTGAAGATCCAGAATACAAATTTGCTTTCTGAACAGTCAGGAATAGTTATTTTACTTCCAAGACCCTTGTATGTACACAAAATACAGTAAGTATGTTCATATTCTCAAATAGAATGAGGTAATAAATGTTTCATGGAGGACAAAAGGTCAGCTGGACCAAACCGCTTTCTGTTTTGGTATATTTTAATGGTTGTAAATGTGGAGAATGCTTTTAAGGGAAGTGTTTTGTAACATTGTGGTTTTATGTCATAGGACTGTAGCTGGATTCTTTTCCACCAGTTTTGTGTCTGGAAAATACAGTGGAGTCATAATGATGTTTTCTGGTAATAGAAATAGAGAATTAGGCCATGAAAATATTTATTCTCTATTGTAATTATTTTAAAGTCTCAACTATATGGCTAAGAGCTTTCTTGTGTTGATACATTTGATAATTGCAGCTATTACTAAAGGACATAGTAGGAAAGATGGCTTAAACACAAACAAATCATATCAGTATTTATGGCAAAATATCAATATTTAAATTGTGTACAGTGTTCCTGTGAATACATCTGGATCCATCTGAAAAATACATGTCTGCATATCTCTGTGTCAGACATAAAAGTGTGTATGGATTGTTTTAAAACTGAAAGAAGATATCACAAAGACTTTTTAAATTATTATTTGGGTAAAAGAAGCTAGTTATCTTCTGCAGGTCTTTGAATAATCCTGTCTTGGAACCTTTCTCAATAGGCAGAGGGGCTGAAATTGCCCAACTCTAGCACTCGCTGTTGTCTTGCCCTATTTTGGTAGGTCAGTACCCATTAAAGAAAAGATCTGAACATTAGTTCATAATAAATGCTAAAGTACATAATACGTGCTGTAAGGTTTTTTGTATAAACCCACTACCATTCTGGGTTATTATACACTCTTTGCATTACTTCAGACACTTTGACTTGGGAAGGAGGAAAATAAAACCTCTTCAAACGATGATGTATTAGAGACTCAAGGGCATCACATGGTGGAGACCACGGAAAACTACACCACATGGTAAAATAGGCTGGTTTAGAAGGCAGCACCCCTAGGAAAGGTGGGTGAAAAACATCAGTATTCCTTCTGGCTTTGGATGACTGGGTCAGGTACATTCACCAATTTCTTCTTGAAAGCAAATCAATCTCACAAAAATTTTCAGTCTTGAGGATATAGGCTACGTTTTAAAATTACAGATCTGTCGAAAGTGTGGTGGCTAACATGAGTTAGAGCATAATTTTAACAATGGCTTGTTTCTGATGTTGTCTCCACAAAAAAGAGGGAAAGACTGTTCTGTGCAGCCTTTGCTATCATTAAACCATTTTTTATAAAAATAACTCAAACACAATCAAATTAGGTGGTGAAAAATATTTCAGGTAGTGGTGTACTAGATGCATGAGTGTATCTATATGCTTTAAAGCTAAGCAATATTAAATGAGCTTTGCAATCAATTTTTTTTTATGTTATCGTACCTTTGTTCAGTTTTATTCTTTCATTGAGTTCAAAATATTTCTCTAAGTGCTTTAAATTCTGTATTCTCTCTCTTAGGCACATTAGAAATATGGGAATTTTGTTGCAGTGCCTACGTCATGATTCAGAGGTACCTGTCTGATGATTTATCTTGAAGAGGAGTAAGATTTCAAGTTACGGTTTGTCAGAAATCACATCAAGCCATTTGTGTGACGTAAATGTAGTGAAACATGAGAATAACTTCAAAAAATCCATTTGGTAAATTCCAATTCCTAAGGCTCATACAAATACACGAATTGTGATTTTTCTTAGATAACATTAATTTAACTTATTGGAATTATATTCAACATATCTGCTTATAATCTAGTAGACTTTATTTAAATGTATTTTCTCATCCAGTATGTCAAGCCTGATTTCTATATATTAGTAGGTATTTTAATTTAAGAAATTTAATAACTGAACTTCAAATAAATCTCATAGCCAATAAATAGATTCTTTCACTTTGTATACTGTTGTAATTAAACCTTATAAATATTTCAGAAGTTGGTATAAAACTATATTCCTGCATGTCACCAAACTCTACACTATATGGTTATAATTTCTATTATAGATAAGAGAAGCTATCTGTCAATTTGTGATTTGACTGCTACTTTTGAAAAGCAGTATTAAATACTAGTTTTCTTTTCAAATGCAGTGTATAAGCCCAAAAATACTCGTGAAAAATGTGAGGTTGTTAAAAAGTGCCAGCAATTGTAGATGTTCCATTCTGACAAATTAGCAGCTGCTACTGAGTCATTTAAACTTGGGCATTTGTGTCACTTTCAGATTAATGGAAACACCACTTCCTTGAATTTTCAGCATAGGTAGAACAACTAGAATATTAATTGTATTCCTGTCTTGTTTTCAAAAGAAGTGTAAAAAAAACAACAAACCGAACTGTAAAAAGTGAGCTGATATATGTAAGCCGTGCATAATATTACTAGTGTAAAATTTCCTTTAGCTGAAAAGTGTGAAATACTGAGTTATATACACCTATTTTAGGTAACAAGATATGTTAATTGATGAAAGAAAGCAGACATTTCCTCTTTGCCCACATTCCAGTTTTCTACCATTCCAGTTTTCTACCTATTTCTACCAAATAGGCTGAAGCACTATTTGATTTTCAATGATAAAGTGCTCTGTTAGACTAATTGCAGAACCCCTCATCTATTCCAGGTCTAACTAAAAAACTGTGCTTCCACTAAGCATAAATATAAATGTAAATATAAATAAAATGTAAAAAGACCCCTCATGATTATTGAACTGAGTTCAAGGTTTCTGAATTGAGTTGAAGCGAGCCTGTCACAATCAAAATGCTTGTTATTATATGTGTGAGGTGAGACTTTATCTTAAACTTGTGATTATATATTAAAGGGTTCAATTCTCACTCCTACTTTTATGCTCCTTAGTAGAACCTGGAGTAAAGCCTTGTAATAGGCTAAAAGAAGTTTCCCTGGGGGCAGCATTCCTTCCAGAAAACAGCAGTCTCCAAACCTTGGCACAGGGATGAAGATGCAGCATGTAGTTTGACAGAGAAACTGACTGGCATGGTGATATGGCAGCTCAAAGAAACAGCTCTATGTCTGACAGAAAACCTCTATTCTTCTCTGTCCCCTGTCCATAACACATAAGAGAAGCCAGGTTTCAAAAGAAGCAATGACCTTAACCCCTTGCTGTCCTTGCAATGACTTTCGTGATGCATTACTCTACCTCCACAGGATCTCTGCAAGGGGAAGGTCAAGTGAGATTTTATTCCTCCATATCTACACTGGAGAAAAACAAGCCAGCATGGAGGGACACCCCCTCTCTGTACCAGCCTGTGTCTAATCATGCTGGATTAAGAGTACATTTCAATACATGATTGCTGTTCATCATTCTTCAGATGCTTGATGTGGGAGATGAGGAATCAAAGTTTAAACTTACTGATTTCAGTTAAAGGTTAGATAACCTAAAGCATTGATGGAGAAAGAGATAGTAAGCAGCGGAACTGGTCACATACGGTGTTCCCAGGGTCAGGATTTTACTCCTGGAGTTAGGAAATTCTCTTATGAGTAAGCACTTAGAAATTCCCTTAGCAAAACCAATATCATAGACTAAATTTTTTTGTAATACGTATTTGAAAAGACACTGTTCCTGAAATGAAAAGTTTTTGTTAGCTACTATTATATTGCACAGGTAATATATTTTTGTAACCTAAATCTTGTAGAGAATCATTTTCTTTTCCTTGAGGGAATAAAGGAAAATAGAGCAATATTTTAAAGCCAAGTCACACTAATTTATTTGTCACATTTTATTAATGTTTTTTTCTCCTCATACAAGTTAATCTGAGCTACACTGTGAAATGTACCTTTGAGTTAGCAGGCCTGAAGCCTGGTTGAATTGCTGAATAACAAACTAGCCCTTTATAACACAAATAATCCCAGAAAGCTCGTCTAGTGGTTTTGCAGCAGAATGACATTAGGAAATACCTAACTAAGATAAGTTCATGGATAAATTATTTCTTGGCAGGCCGTCACTGGACTCAGACGTAACTTAAATTTTGTTCTTCTGTTTCTTGCGTTGCATTAACAGATTATGTGTATGCTACCACTTTCATAATGCTGCAACATAATAGATGAAAAAAAGAAAGTAAATAATTTAAAAAGAGGCATTACTGGTTCTGAAGTTGATAGAATCGTAGAATATTTAGGGTTGGAAAGGACCTTAAGACCATCTAGTTCAAACTCCCTTGCCATGGGCAGGGACACCTCACACCCAACACCATGTCACCCAAGGCTATATCCAGCCCAGCCTTGAACAATGCCAGCAATGGAGCATTCACAGCTTCCCTGGGCAGCCCATTCCAAGGCCTCACCACACCTACAGTAAACAACTTCTTCCTCATATCCAGTCTAAACTTCCCCTGTTGAAGTTTGAACCCATTACCCCTTGTCCTCTCACTACAGTCCCTAATGAAAAGTCCCTCCCCAGCATCCCTATACGCCCCCTTCAGATACTGGAAGGCTGCTATGAGGTCTCCACGCACCCTTCTCTTCTCCAGGCTGAACAGCCACAACTTTCTCACCCTATCTTCATATGGGAGGTGCTCCAGTCCTCTGATCATCGTAGTGGTTCTCCTCTGGACTTTCTCCAGGAGTTCCATGTCCTTTTTATGTTCAGGACACCAGGACTGTATAAAATAATCCAAGTGAGGTCTCAGGAGAGCAGAGTAGAGGGGCAGGATCACCTCATTCAACCTGCTGGTCATGCGCCTTTGGATGCAGCCCAGAATACTTGTGGTATTCTGGGCTGCGAGCTCACACTGCCGGCTCATGTTCATTTTCTCATCGACCAACACCACCAAAGCTTTCTCCGCAGGGCTGCTCTCAATCTCTTCTCAGCCC
>JARCZZ010004353.1:27322-46109 GCA_030323915.1 Brotogeris chrysoptera | reverse complement strand
GTCTCACATGACATCCTTGTCTCTAAGTTGGAGAGACATCAATTTGATAGGTGGACCACTTGGTGGATAAAGAACTGTCTGTCTGGCCACAAACAAAGAGTTGTGGTCAATGGCTGAATGTCTAGTTGGAGACCAGTAGCAAGTGGTGTCCCTCAGGGATTGGTGTTGGGACCGGTCTTGTTCAACTTCTTTGTCGGTGATGTGGACAGTGGGATTGAGTGCGCCCTCAGCAAGTTTGCTGATGACACCAAGCTGTGTGGTTCAGTTGATACATTGGAGGGAAGGGATGCCATCCAGAGGGACCTTGACATGCTTGTGAGGTGGGCTGATGCCTCCCTTTTAAGTTTAACTATGCCAAGTGCAAGGTCCTACAGCTGGGTAGGAGCAATGCCAGGCACAGCTACAGGCTGGGCTGAGAAGAGATTGAGAGCAGCCCTGCGGAGAAAGCTTTGGTGGTGTTGGTCGATGAGAAAATGAACATGAGCCAGCAGTGTGCGCTCGCATCCCAGAAAGCCAAACGTATCCTGAAAGCCAAGCGTATGCTGGGCTGCATCCAAAGGCGCATGACCAGCAGGTTGAATGAGGTGATCCTGCCCCTCTACTCTGCTCTTGTGAGACATCACTTGGAGTATTGTGTGCAGTTCTGGTTTCTTCAACATCAAAAGGACATGGAACTGTTGGACAAGTCCAAAAGAGGGCCACAAGGATGATCAGGGTACTGGAGCACCTCCCGTATGAAGATGAAATGAGAAAGTTGTGGCTGTTCATCCCAGAGAAGAGAGGATTGCATGGAGACCTCATAGCTTCCTTCCAATATCTGAAGGGGGCGTATAGGGATGCTGGGGGTGGACTCTTCATGAGGGACTGTAGTAATAGGACAAAGGGTAAGGGGTTCAACCTTCAACAGAAGTTTAGATTGTATATGAGGAAGAAATTCTTTACTGTGAGGGTGGTGAGACACTGGAATGGGCTGCCCAGGGAAGTTGTGAATGCTCCATCGCTGGCGTTGTTCAAGGGTGGGCTGGATATAGCCTTGGGTGACATGGTGTTGGGTGTGAGGTGTCCCTACCCATGGCAAGGGGGTGGAACTAGATGATCTTAAGGCTCTTTCCAGCTCTATCTATTCTATGAGTCTATGATTATCACCTCTTTGAAGATAAGACAGAAAAATATGGGACTCATTGTAGGAAAATTAACAATATTTGGTGCTATTAAACCCACTCAAATGATATTTTTTTTTTCCCAAGCATACCACTGAAAATATCTAAACTTCTGAATTTCAAATTTTAGAATTTTTAACCAGAGCCCCATTCATCTTATTGGTATCAATTCCGCAAGCATGAACTAGCTTAGTGCAGATAACACAGGCAGCAAACAGATTAAGCAATTTGTGCAGCAGTTTATGTCGAGGGGTGCAAAGATGGGACCAGCAACCTTTCTTAAAGCATCATACACATCCTCAGCTAGAGTGGTGACATGCCATAGTACGTGATTGCCAAGAACCACTGAAGAAACTGTTCCTGAGTTGCTGGAGGCCTTGATCCAGTTGGAGCTTCAGAAGGAGCATGCAGCCCTGCAAGTCTCAAGGTTCAGGAAGCTGTGGTATCTCCTTCCGAGGTCAGGGAACATTTGCCTCTTACCCTGCAGGAGGTCTGCAGCTGTTGAGGAGTTGTGCTGCCAAGTGAATGAACTGCAGGTAGGCGTCAGCTGACTGTGTCTTATCAGAGAAAGAGATAGACGAGTTCTTCTCTAAGACCCTGTTGCTTCAAGAACCCAGATCACTAGCTGTTGCAGAGCAGTCTGTGCCTGTCAGGTTGGAAAGCAATTGCTTTGAAGGCAAATGCTAGAAGCTAGTGTATTCGTACACCAGGAGGACAGCTCCTGTTACAGACTAAAATTTGCAGTTACACAATACCTTGTCTACCCTCAGAGCTGATGAAAAGCAGGAAGTGTTGACCAATGAAGCATTCAAGCTAGGTGGCCCTGAGTTATACAGCAGAACCAAGAAAAAACAGTGAGTGACAGCAGTGGGAGGGCAACAGAGGTCCCCATATGCTGACTTGATCTGTCACTTAGGGAGGTTTACTGCTGCCCATAGCTCACTTTCAGGAAGTTTTAGAGATGCTGCCAAGGTTTGCCACTGGAGCTATTATTCCCTGTCGTTCTTTTGTTTGGGCACCAATGGTACTACCTGGGTAGTATCAAGCATGACTACAAGGCTCTGGTCGAAGTGATCAAAGACATAAGGGGCTAAGTAGCATTCTCCTCGATCCTTTCAGTGAGAAGAAAGGGACTGCTTTTGAGGACTGATGACCTGCTTGGAGGAGACCAAGATACCACGTTCTGCACCTAGGAAAGAATAACCCTATGTCCCAGTGTAGGCCAGGGGCTGATCAGATGTAAAATAGCTCATTCCAAGAAGGAATTTAGTGACTTAGTGGACAACAATCTGACCACAAGACAGCAATGTACCCTTGAAAAAAAGAAGGTCAATGGCATGCTGGGAATGCATTGGGAAGAACACTGCCAGCAGGTTAAGGTCTCTACTCAGTACTGGTAAAGCTACACCTGCAGTGCTATGCCCAGTTCTGGTTATCAATTATAAAAAACAGATGTTACTGGAGCAAGTCCATTGAAAGGCAATAAAGATTGTTGCAGAACTGGAGCATCTGTCATACAGGGAGAGACAAAGAAAGCTCAGACTGTTCAACCTGGAAAAGAGCAGGCTCATGGTGATCTTACCAGTGTGTATAAACACATGATGGAAGGAAAAAAAAAAAGAAAGAGATGGACAATTTTCACTATTTCTCGACAGAAGGACATGAGACAATGGACACAACATAGATGTGGAAAATTCTATCTAAATATAAGAAAAATATTGTTATTAAAATGGTTAAAATGATGTAATTGTTAGAAATGGGTGAATAATACAAGGTTCACTGGAATCACATTTTAGGATAACACAGACCTATCAAGAGACAATTTAATAAAAAAGGCCTTAAAACCAGAAAACTGCCCTATTTCAGCAACCAAACTTTTGTTCCTTTTTCCTCCCAGTAACACCAGTGTAAATATGGAGGGAGCATACTGAAGCCAGTGACATTATTTCATACTGATACTTGAGTAAGGGAGCTGTAAGGGAGCCAGTACTGACAGTTTGATTCTGACTGTTGCTTACTTGGTTGCAGAGTGTAGAGTGTGCATGTGAAGATCTTTCTGCCCCCAAGTTGTATGACTTCTCTAAGCACAACTTTTATCCTTTCATCTTTTTACTCTTTTCACTCTATTGTGAAAAGAACAAACTGAGGAAGTCAGGAGTGTAAACGGCAGATCAAAAAGGAGTGTAAATATTGATGTAATCCTTGACATGTAAGGGCAGTTCAGGGATGCAGAATTTCTTTTTATTACTCTCACACAGTTTTTGTTCACACTGGTCTGTCTGCAAGCATTCCGGGGGGCAACTATCATAGTATAAGAGCTACACGATCCAGCTTGTCACATCTTCTAAAATTTTCTTCACATTTTGATTATTTATGGACTTTACACAGTCCACCAAAATTTATTTATTTTTTTTTAATATTTGTTAGTACTGCTTGATGGGATCATCAGTGGCATGTTCAACTTATTCAGCCCTGGTTGATTTTAATAACCCTAAGTAAAAAATAAGTATGGTCCTTTTTTCTACCTATGCATATTGGACTGGCTACTCTGGCATCATTCGTAGCCAAGTATAAAAGACAATGGTTTACCAAGATGTAAGAAACCTTGAAGGAAAGCAACAAATAGTGAGTCATTAACTCATCATTCAGTCACCATGTGTGTGTCCCTTATGGAAAACTGTAATTCTTTGACTTAATTTCTCATTCTACTACCCTCATGTTCCTTGATTAGCTGCAGTGTTTCATCCTGGAAGATTGCTTCACTGTCATTTACACAGATTTATATTCACATTCAAGGATGAACTCATCATCATCATCATGGCTTGGCTTTGTGAATGAAGATTTGAGAAGGGCTTTACCCACACTTACTACAAGAGTGCTGATGGCTAAAAACCAATGCAGGATAGACAAGTCTAGTTGCAAAAGCACAGAGGAAGGTCTCCTTGGGTGGTATAGACAAGGCACATTTCTTTCTGCATTGTCTTTTCTCCTCAAGACTGATTTTGCATGTGTTCTCAAAAGAGACAGCAGCATTTTGTATGATGTGTCTCCAAATCTCTTGATTGGAGGCCAGGGTGGACCATTGATGGTAGTCAATATGGCCAAGGCTAAGATATGTTTCAGGGAGTCCTTATATCTCCCCTTTGGCACTTCTCTTGCAGCAGCCGGTGGTAAGATCAC
Organism: Brotogeris chrysoptera; assembly: GCA_030323915.1. NCBI lineage: Eukaryota > Metazoa > Chordata > Aves > Psittaciformes > Psittacidae > Brotogeris > Brotogeris chrysoptera. The sequence continues at coordinate 41,769 of JARCZZ010004353.1, read as the reverse complement.
CACAGAACACAATCTTAGGCAGGTGGTGATCTTGCATCCTGGAGACTTGCCCTGGCCAGCTCAAGTGCGTTTTCAGCATCATGGGCTCAATACTGGTGACCTATGCCTGTTCAAGGACAGTAACATTAGACACGTAGTCAGTCCAGTGGATGTTTAGGATTGTATGGAGGCAGTGCTGATGAAAGCATTCGGTGACGACGACAGATGACCCATAATTCAGACCCATATAGAAAAGTAGACAGTACAATGGCTCTATAGACACTGACCTTTGTACTTTCGCTCAGGTGTTTATTACACCAGACTCTTTTATGGAGTTTTCCTAATGCTCTGTATGCCTTTGCTATTCTGTAATCTACCTCTTTATCAATCATGGTGTCCGAGGAAATGATACTTCCCAGATGGCTGAACTGTTGAACTAACCTAAGCTCTGACTCACCAACGGTGATATGGGGATGATGGCAATCTTCTTGTGATGCAGGATGGTAAAGAACTACTGTCTTCTTCAAGCTGGCTTCCAGACCAAAAATCTCGGTTGCCTCTGCAAGGTAAGTTTTTAAATGCTGCAGAGCTGCTTCTGTGTGGGCAACGAGGGCAGCATCATCAGCAAAAAGCAGCTCACGAACAAGGTGATTTAGGGTCTTGGTGTAGGCCTTCAGTCACCTTAGGTTGAATAGGCTCCCATCAGTATGATATTGGATATAGATGCCATTTTGTTAGTTGAAGTCTGCCATAGCCCCTTGAAGCATCATGCTGACGAAGATTGTGAATAAAGTTGGTACAAGAACACAATCTTGTTTCACACCATTGTTTATTGGGAAGGGCTCAGAGAGTGCACTGCCATATCTGACTTGGCCTCGCTGATCCTCATGTAACAGAATAATCATTTTGAGAAACTTGGGGGGACATCCTAAACGTTCCAAGATCTGCCACAGGCCTTTTCTACTCACAGTGTCAAATGCTTTGGTAAGATCAACTAAAGTTGCATGGAGTCCCTTGTTCTGTTCACTACACTTCTCTTGCAATTGTCTGAGAACAAATACCATGTCTGTGGTACTTCTATTTGCTCTGAAACCACATTGACTTTCAGGTAGAAGTTCTTCTTCAATAGTGGGTACTAATCTGTTCAATAGCATTCTTGCAAGAATTTTTCCAGCAACGGAGAGCAGAGTTATACTGTGGAAGTTTGAGCTGTCTGATGTTGCTCCTTTTTTCTTGTACAAGGTGATAATGATTGCATCACGGAGATCTGGTAGTAGTTTGCCTTGTTCCCAACAGCACATAACTAGCTCATGAAATTTAGATTCCAGATTTCAGGTGGGATCCCATCGACCTCAGCTGCCTTGCCAGCTTTCACCTGCTGAATGGCCTTAAGAGTCCCTCCCATAGTAGGGACTATATTCAATTCATTTTTCACCAGTTATTGTGAGATGTGCCGGATTCCTGAGCCTTGGACTACATGGTTGACATTGAAGAGAGTTTGAAAGTGTTCACATCATTGATTCAGCATGGAGATTTTATCTGCAAGAAACCTTTGGCCATCTTCACTGAGTAGAGGAGTTTGAATCTGGTGTGTGGGTCCATACACTGTTTTCGGAGCCCAGTAGAATCCTCTCTGGTCACCCAAATCTGCGCATAGTTGAGGGTTTTCTGCTAGGTTAAGCCACCACTTGTTCTGGACGTCATGAGGTTTCTGTTGGAGTTTACCACATGCAAGACGAAAGGCTGTTTTTCTTACATGACAAGATGGCTGAGCAAGGTGTGCTTGGTGGGCGGATATCTTCTTTGTCAACAATTCCTGGACTACCTGATTGCTTTCATCAAACCAGTCTTTGTTTTTCTTTGAGGAGAACCCTAAGGATACTTCAGAGGACTGCAGGATGCTATTTTTAATATGTTGCCAAAGCGCTTCAGAAGAAGAGTCTATGGGATGATCTTCAAGCCTTCTTTGAAGGTTTTCCTGGAAACTATCTCTCACTGCAGCTATTTGAAGATTGTCAACTTTGATCCTCCTCCTTGGAATGCCACCCCTCTTAGGTTTGGGCTTAAAGTGGAGGTTAAGTTTCCAATGCACAAGGCAATGGTCTGTTTGACATTCTGCACTAGGCATCACTCAGGTGTGACGGACATCGAGGACATTTCTCTGGTGTACTAAGACATAGTCAATGAGGTGCCAGTGTTTAGATCGAGGATGCATCCAGGTTGTCTTCAGGCTATCTTTCTGCTGGAAAATAGTGTTGGTGATAGTAAGCTACTGCTCTGCACAAAACTCTAGCAAAAAGTGACCATTGTCATTGCAGCTTCCAACACCATGCTTGCCTAGTACTCCTTTCCAAGCTTCAAAGTTCTTACCTACTTGGGCATTGAAGTCACCAAGGATTATGATCTTATCATCTGCAGGAACCTTTTGAGTGAGGCGGCACGGATAGGTGTAAAATTTATTTTTTTCTGCAGGGTCATCTTGCAAATTTGGGGCATATATGCTGAAGAGAACAAAATATTGCTTGTTGTGTAGTGGGAGGCACAAGGAGATAATGCAATCAAAATGACCTGTCAGCAAATTTTCAAGTTTAGAGGCGATGGAGTTTTTAATCATGAAGCCAACTCCAGAGAGATGACTTCTGTCTTTGGATTTGCCTGACCAATAAAGTGTAGAGCCAACACCATATTCTTTAAGGCTTCCTTCCTCATGAAGACGAACTTCACTGACAGCAGCAATGACGATGCCAAGTTGTGACGGTTCGTGCGCGATTAGAGCAGAATGACGCTCAGGACACCCACTGTCCACTGTATCAAGCATGGTTCTGATGTTCCAACATGCAAGTGTCAGTCTGACACACCTTTGAAGGCAGGTGTATGCCTTTGTCTCTTTGTCTTTGGTAGGCCACAGCAGAAGATGCCCGTTGGCTGCAGCTAGCCAACCAGGTAGAGAGGGAGATGAGCTTTGGTTAGGCCACCTTTTCTAGGCCTCTCTCTATATGGAGCAAGCAGTGCTCTCCTTGAAAAAGGATGCTTGGTCATTCAGGTTGTTGCCTAACAAGACTGTCATCTCCTGGGTCAATCTCAAGTGACCAATGTCCTGAACTGTCTGCACACACAGTTGGATCTGCAGCTTCCAGTGCACCTTTTCACCTGCCGTTTCGTCCCTCCCCTGTCACTACAAGGCTTTGAAAATGTGAGTAAACCCTTCGGGCCTGCTCAGTGGATTTTTTAGGTGAGGCACAGTGTGAGCGGAACTAACTCCATGCTTTATACCTAAGGTTTATCTGCTAGGGCCTAGCGAGGTTGGACAGTGACAGCAAAGCCCTCAGGTCATAGGTTTGGTTAGAGTATCCTTCTCTTAGATGGATGGCCCTACCGGGCTAAATGAGCTCCATCTGCCCGGATTTGAAATTAGAGTTGTCCTTCTCCTAGGATGGTTGCCTGAAGGCTAGTGAGCCTGTCCTGCCCATGGACGCACTTTGTCTGACTCTTCAGTTGAGACCTGTCTGTCTTGGGAGACCCTACCAGAGGTATATGCCACCACCAGCATAGCTCTCAATCTCACAAGGGCACTCAAGCCCTTTCCCCACTACAAGGGGGTGTCTGTGAAAGAGATTTACATTTACATTCTAGGATTAACTATACAGTAGCAGTGGAGAAAATTTATTAATGTTCAAAGAAGACAACAGAGTTCTGATAGTAAAAGCTATATAATCTGTGATGATTATAGACTGACCGTTGATATAGCCCTTCAGATCCTTGAAGTTTTCCAAATCTCCAAGAGCAACAGCATCCAGTCATAAGTTACAAATAATTCAGTTTGCCCACACACATATATGAAACCAACTTTAATTTACTTCTCTTCTGTTATCCTCAATGAAGATTTATTTAGACTGCCAACCAAACATGAAGTCCTTTCTAGGATTTTATGGCAAGACTCTAAGACTCTATGGGAGAAAGGCAAGTCAGAGAAGAAGAAATTAAAAAATCATTTGGGGAAAAAGTGAATACAAGTAGAAAATGTTAAAATAAAAAAAAATTAGAACCATTGATGAATATAGTAGGGTTGTAATGAGTACAAGAGAGGGAAGTCTACATCCTCTTATCAGTCATAATAGCAAATATCAGCAAAAAACAGAAGTTGTGGAACAGTATTAGAATATTCTACTGAAGTCCCTCAGCAAGCAGAGTTCTCATAGAAATTCTTCTCAGCTGAGGATGTTGGTGAAATAGCTGGTAACATATTCCCCATTATTCATCCCATTTCCAATTGTATTAGAAACACATAAGATACTGAAAGGTACACACATATATCCTTACAGTTTTCTGATATTTGCACACACACACATACACACGCGCTGACTTCCAAACAAGCAAATGTTAATTTATGATGAATTTTAATGACACTTAGATGTTTTACCTCCTTAAGCTCGTTTGAATAAAATTCAATCTAGCTTTATCATGTTCATTAGGGACTTCAGCAGGGGCTGTAGTGATAGGACAAGGGGTAACGGGTTCAAACTTAAACAGGAGAAGTTTAGATTAGATATATGGAAGAAGTTCTTTACTGTAAGGGTGGTGAGGCACTGGAATGGATTGCCCAAGGAAGCTGTGAATGCTCCATCCCTGGTGGTATTCAAGGACAGGTTGGACAGAATGTTGGGTGACGTGGCTTAGTGTGAGGTGTCCCTGCCCATGGTAGATGTAGGAACTAGATGATCTTAAGGTCCTTTTCAACACTAATTAGCCTATGATTCTATTTTAGCAAAACATAAAGTAATCATGATGTCTCTCAGCATAAAGGTGTTTATTATTGTTTTATAAAATATTTTGTTTTTCTTCCACAAAAGAGTTATAAATGTATTCAAGCACTTAAAAAAGTTTTCAGCTTTTCAGTGGTCCACTTAACTCCCAAAGTTTTTTCTATAAGAAATGCATAAAATGCAATGAAGTTTCTAAAAGCAACAGCCAGTACATTTCTTTTCACATTTTGTTAAGTGTCATTCTTTTAAATAAAAACTCATCTACTGTTCTGAAAGGTAAAATATAATCCATGTGACTCAATTTAAAATATAGAATGGGAGGTTACTGTTGCATTGACATGATATGGTGTACTTGAGACTGGGACATGTTCCTTCACCAAATGTGACCAATTATACTGCATTATAAGAGTTTTTTTCAGACATTGTTTCTAATTTGTCATAACTTATAAGCAGCCTGACAACACAGCACTTGCCAGGGATGGGATTAATCATAAATCTCACAAGCATGCAGTCATTTATTCTTTTTTAACTGTATTCTCTGTGAGCTTCATTGAGATGAGATTAATAGAATTTGCTGTTTACTCAGTAATGTTACTCTTTCAAGTCTCCTGTGCTGTTTTTGTCAGACTGCATTGTGAACTGCTGCTTCAGAGTACCTTGTTATCAATTACAATGGTAACAATGCATAGATTACAAGTCATCATATGAGGAAGCATCTAGCAGTTATTAGAAATATGATCAGTTTGTAACTACTGAAGTATCCAAAACAGAATTTGAGCCTCCATTTCATGATGAAGAATATTTTTTTTATACAATAGCACTATTTCAAACATACTTTTTAGAATATATTTGGGGGTTTTATTTTATTTTATTTATTTTTTTTTTTTATCAAAGGCTGCAGGTCTTTCAGTATTTTCTTGACTATACTGGATATGTGTTGAATATTGGCTGTGTAATTCTAGATGGGATTGCCTACTTTTCATCTGTATATGTGCATATATATATATATGCACACACACATATGTACGCAATATATGTATATATGTATAAATGTATATATGTATATATGTACATAGAATCATAGAATAGTTACCATATAATTAGTTATTATCTAATTAGAATAACTAGAATTAGTTATTCTAGTTATTATTAGTTAGAATTAGTAATCATCTAATTCCAGCCCCCCTGCCATGGGCAAGGATGCCTCACACTAAACCATGCCATCCAAGGCTCTGTCCAACCTGGCCTTGAATACCACCAGCAATGGAGCATTCACAACTTCCCTGGGCAGCACATTCCAGTGCCTTACCACACTTACAGTAAAAAATTTCTTCCTCATATCCAATCTAAAGCTCCCCTGTTTAAATTTGAACCCATTACCCTTTGTCCTATCACCATAGTCCCGAATCAAGAGTCCATCCCCAGAATCCCTATAGGTTCCCTTCAGATACTGGAAGGTTGCTATGAGGTCTCCATGCAGCCTTCTCATCTCCGGGCTGAACACCCCCAACTTTCTCAATCTGTCTTCATACGGGAGGTGCTCCAATCCCCTGATCATCCTCGTGGCCTTCCTCTGGACTTATTCCAACAGTTCCATGTCCTTTTTCTGTTGAGGACACCAGAACTGCACACAGTACTCCAAGTGAGGTCTCCTGAGAGCATAGTAGAGGGGCCGGATCACCTCCCTCGACCTGCTGGTCACTCTTCTTTTGGTGCAGCCCACGATATGTTTGGCTTTCTGGGTTGCGAGTGCACGCTACCGACTCACGTTCATTTTCTCATCGACCAACACCCCCAAGTCCTTCTCCGCAAGGCTGCTCTGAATCTCCTCTGCCCAACCTGTAGCTGTGCCTGGGATTGCTTCAACCCACGTGTAGGACCTTGCACTTGGCATGGTTAAACTTCATAAGGTTATCATCAGCCCACCAAAAATACATATAGAAACCTTGCTAACTTGAATCTGGACAAAATAGCCTTAGAATTTAATCTTGTGCAACACATTTATTTGAAACATGACATATCTGTGGAATCTGTTCTGGGAAGACCCCAACATTTTAATTATTTATCGTGAATGAGCTGGGAAAAGTATATCAGTCTTTCTTAGTTGAAATCTCTTTAGCAATGATTCCTGCCTTGTTCAATTTTGTTGGGTAACGGAGGATACCATAAATATTCTGAACTTCTTAATCTCCTTATGTCTTACAGGAAGGAATTACAAGGGCTGTTAATGCTTCCATGAAAATATCTATGCATTTCATTATGCATTTCAAAAATTGCCTTTTTTTCCAGTTTAAATTCTGGGTTTATATTTCAAGATAAAAGTAAGTTCTTGCTCTCATTCACTGTGATTGTCTAGTCCCTTAATATTCCTTATTGTTGATTTGTCAGATCTGATTGGCTCTTTGACTGGGACAGTTGATGAAAAGACTACCTGCTTGGCTACTGTTCCCAGGGCTCTGTAATCCTTCTTGATAGTCCTCACACTGCTCCCAGTTGTATGTGAAAGAACAAGAGTGTATAATAATCAGTGGGCCATATGAGGCTCGCGTGTATATATATATACACACGTATATATATATATAAACACACATATACATATATACACATGTAGCAATAGGACAAGGGGTAATGGGTTCAAACTAGAACAGGGAAAGTTCATGTTAGATATAAGGAAGAAGTTCTACAGTGTGTGGGTGATGAGGCACTAAAACAGGTTGCCTGAAGAAGTTGTGAATGCTCCATTGCTGGTGGTATTCAAGGCCAGGTTGGACAGAACCTTGGATGGCATGGTTTAGTGTGAGGCGTCCTTGCCCATGGCAGGGGGCCTGGAATTAGATGATCTGAAGGTCCTTTCCAACCCCAACTATTCTATGATTCTATGACAGAGCCTTGGGTGACATGGTCTAGTAGGAGGTGTCCCTGCTCATGGCAAGGGTTTGGAACTAGATGATCTTGAGGTCCTTTCCAACCCTAACTGTTCTATGATACTAAGACAACATTCTTGAGCCAAAGATCTTTCCTTCACTATATAAGGCTTTTCAAACATTTTTGATCTCTCTCTGGAATTAGACTTTGTTGCTATAGTCATCTATGATTTTGCTTATGGGCCTAAAAGCTTCATAGTTTTGTATTCACTCTGCAATCAATATTCTTAAGGTTGTGTTTATAGTGCCTTCAGAGTTGATAAGCAGATGTGTCTCACATTCCAGCCAATGAAGGGAATTTTGCATTCCTACCTAATTTTGCTTGGTTCTTATTCAAGTAAAATTATTGAGGGAGAAAACTGAAATCCACATTATTTTTCAAGAAAAGCTTTCTTCTATATTTATTGAAGCTAGGAGAAAAATACGAGGTACTCAGCAATTTGTATTAGAACTGGGCAAAATTTGTGATAAAAATCTCTGAAATACTTTTAATATTTATGAAAATAAGACAAGTTTTGATTAGATGAGACAGTTAAAAAGTTCATTTAACTGTTTCAAAACACGGAATATCTTTTTATCTCTTCCCAAATGTATGTTTTTATTTTTACGTTAAATATATCACTATTTATTTTTCAACTTGAGAGATGGCTTTCCCTATATATATACATATTTCAGTATGCATTTAGATTTCTTTCCAAATAGATATTTTTATTTGAATTTTAACAAGATACTTACAAAAATAATTATAAAAATTATTAAAGATTGAAGTAATTTCTTTTTCCTCTCTGGTTCACTCTAGTATAAATAAATAGCATTCACTGTGAACCCTTACTACTTTTCCTGCAGAATTTAGGAAGTACAAGTAAATCTGAAAACCTGCTTAGTTACACAGCATCCTGAGAAACATAGGTTTCCTGAGAACTTCCTTAAAAAAATGAGGGCTTTCCTATTGCTGGCTATGGATGGAACAATGGGTGTAGTGAGCACAACTTGGCAAACTTCAGACAAAGTGAAGTTCAATCACACCATAACATAGTGTAGCCAAAATTATTTTACATAAGCACCTATAATTTGGGGGCACACTTAGAATAATATATGAAAAAAAGACATCATGAGATATACTTCACATTTATATGACAGCAATTCACAGATTCATAGAATGGTTTGGGTTGGAAGGGACCTTTAAAGACTATCTAGGACAACACTCCTGTAATGACCAGGGTCATCTTCAACTAGATCAGGTTTTTCAGAGCACTGTCCAGCCTGGCCTTGAATGTTTCAGGGATGGAGCATCTGTCGTCTCTCTGGGCAACCTGTTCCGATGTTTCACCAGACTCGTCATAAAACATTTCTTCCTTACATACAGACAAAATCTACTTTCATTATAAAACCATTATCCCTCATCCTATTGCTACAGACCCTAATTAAGTCCGTCCCCGTCTTTCTTATAAGCCCTCTTTAAGCATTGAAAAGCTGCTATAAGATGTCCTCAGAGCCTTCTTTTCTCCAGGATGAATCACACAATTCTCTCAGCCTTTCATCATAGGAGGAATGCTCCATCCCTCTGATCATTTCTGTGGTCCTCCTCTGGACTTGCTCCAACAGGTCAATGTCTTTCCTGTACTGAGGACTCCCCAGCTGGATACAGTACTACAAGTGGGGTTTTACCAGAGCAGAAAAGAGGGGCAACCTGATAGCCATATTTCTTTTGATGCTGCCCAGGATATGCTCGGCTTTCTGGGCTACAAGCACACATTGCCAACTCAGTTTCTCAGTTTTTCATTCGCCAGTACCCCTAAGACCTTCTCCACAGGGCTGCTTTCAATCCCTTTATCCCTCTTTATTGATGCCAGGGGTTGCCCCAGCTCAGGTGCAGGACCTTGCACTTGACCTTATTGAACCTCACGGGGTTCACATGAACCCACTTCTTGAGCTTGTCTAGGTCCTTCTGGATGGCATGCCATCCCTCAGGTGTGTCAACTGTACCACTTGGCTTGGTGTCATTGCAGATTTGCTGAGAATGTACTCAATCCCATTGTTTATGCACTGATGAAAATACAAAATAGTACTGGTCCGAATACTGATAGACACCACTCATGACTGATCTCCATCTGGACGTTGACTCTGTGGATGCAACCAACCAGCCAGCTCCTCATCCATGGATTAGTCCATCTATCAAATTCATCTGTCCAATTTAGGGAGAAGGATGTTGTGGGGGACTGTGCCAAAAGTGTAACAGAAATCCAGATAGATGGAATACATAGCTCTTCCCCTGTCCACTGATGTAGTAACCACATCATTGAATGCCATTAAGCTGGTGAAGTAGGACAAGTCTGGTGAAGCCATGCTGGCTGTCTGGAGTCATCAATGTGTCCTCCATGTGTCCAAGCATGGCTTCTAGGAGGATTTGTTCCATGATCTTCCCAGCGCAGAGGTGAGGGTTGACAGGTCAGCAGTTCCCAGTTGCCCTAAGTATATGGAAAAAAAAACAATCTGGATTTACTCTACATATTTCTTTTTCCTTTCCTTTGATTCTAATCTTGTAAAATCTGGTTTTGAGATAATTATTCTTTGTTTAGTAGTTTTGTCCATTAATTTGACACTAAATGCTTTATTATTTGTGTTAATTTTCTTTTCACTTTGCAAAGTACAGTCAGATGAAGTTAATTTGTAGTGATGTGTTGTCTTTTCCTTCACTTGCAGAGCTGAAGTAGACACTGAATGCAATGATTTCACTTGTCTGTAGTACTTGAACTACTTTATGCTCTTGTGCTTAATACAGCTCCTGGGTTGCATGAATCCTTTCAGAATTTTGAGGCATCTTGACTTGAATGTGGCGGAGAAGTCAGATTTATTTTCACTGCAACAATCTGCCACAGCATTTTGTGTGTTTTTCTTCCTTCAAGTACACAGCTTTCATGTTTCTCCCCACCCCCCCTTAAAGGAATGGCTTTGAAAACAACTGGCTGGCAGTTTGCAGTCCTGAAATTCAGTGCTCCAGTTCAGGATATTTAAGCTGGTTATATTTCAGCATATTCTCTTTTATGCTTAGGGCTGCTGCCCAGATCTAAACCTAAGCTGTAGTAGTCAGAGAGTTCCATTTCCAGGAGATAAAAATAAAAAACAAACAGACCAGAAACAGTAAGGGAAAAATACAAATTTCCCATTTTTTCTATCACTTTCACTATTAGTTTCACACTACTGTACTGAGCTAGGTCTCTTATTTGACTATGATGATCTTGAAGATAAAGAACCCAGCCAAACTCCTAAAGATTTTCTTTTCCTTTTTTTTTTCTTTTATTTTTTTTATATCTGAAAACTGATTATATGGGAATTGGACTGGTAATGGAAAAAAAGAGAAGTAGTAGCATGAAGCAGGCATTTCTTTATATGGTTTTGAAGCTGCTTGCTGCTTTGCTACTTATATGTGGTTGTTCTTAAGCAGCCAGGAGATAAGACAGACACTTTAATTCATCACTGTGGAAGCATGTGATAGCACTTACAGGGAAGAAAGTATTCCCTATTCTACTCTTTCATACTGTCAGCCCTAGAGATACTTCCTTTTTTTTTTTTTTCGTTGTTGTTTGTTTCCTTTTTTCTTTTTTCTTTTTCTTTTTTAGCTCAGAGCGAAGAACAGTAAATATTTCATTCACAGCTGTTTTTACGCTGAATCTATGTGAATGTCAATATTTCTGTATAGTTAAATATGCAAATAATTTTAAAGTCAGCATTTTTAATATGGGCCACTTAAATCTCAACAGCTAAATATAGTTACTAATAATGTTGAGATGTAATATAATAATGAAATGTTAATGTTTTTACCATTAATTAAGTTTGTCTGGTTTTGTGTGCTTTGAGATATTCCTACCTCTCTTTTCAACAGCAGAATGGTGACCTTCCAACAGCAAAAGTATTAACTCAGGCAGTAGCTGAAGTAAGACATCAGGTCTTGTACAGTTCTTTTTGCATAAACATCTGAATGTTTTTGTTATAAAACTAAAAGGAAAAAACAGAGAATCTGGGTATGTAATTTGTCAGTTTCATTTTTAGCATGGCTAATTCTGAAGTCTCAGTCTTTTTTTTCAACTAAATTCTGGAGCTGTTAATATGAGTAGGAGTGTGACCCTAATTTCCTAAGTCCCTTTTATTTGTTTTATGAAAGCATGCATATGTGGGTGGAACTAGATGATGATGACAGCTGTGAAATGTTATCAGGCATCTGATCCTTCAAGTGTACTGTGAGGAAAAGAAGGGAAAATAAATATTCTCAGGTTTCAGGGGCATGAAATATAGTTTGATGTGAGCCATGCTGTTGAAGACATAGAGGAGCTGATAAAAAATATGCTTACTCCATAAGGTAATGACAATCTTTATCAACCCAATTCAAAGGATTAAAGATTAATCATTTCACATTAGAATGAGAGGAGCTTTAATTTCCCTCTCACTTTACTCATGGCTTTCCAAACTGTCTTAGTGTCAACAAAAACAAATCAAACTGATCTAGGCTATAATTCCCTTTTCTTCCACATATCATAAGTAAACATGATATGTGGCATAAAATAAAATTAAAATCCAAACAACAAAATATTCAATCAGGCAAAACCCTGGTGAAATAAAGTAAAGGAAGCTTGCAGTGCAGGAGGAGGGGTTGGTTTTTTTCAGGTTGGTTTGTTTTTTTTTTCCAGAAAAATATCCAAAAACACACTGAGAATTTTGATTTTTATATAAATTTTAAAGAAAAATAATCTTATTAAATTTGGATGTGTGCTTTAAAAGCAGAATATGGACTGAAAAACTTATTTCCATTATTAAAATATATTAATGCCCTTAGAATTAAATTATAGACAGTAATAGCTAGGTTCTACTTCAATTATCTCAAAAAACTTGCTTCAAATGCTGGAGTTGAAGCTTATGTTCACTCACCTCTTTCAAAAAAGCTCAGTTAAAAAAAAATTTAAAAAAAACCCCAAAACCAAACAACAAACAAAAAAAAAACCCTAGTTTGTTTCGAGGGTCTTTAGCTCCACCTTGTGGCCATTGTGCTTTCCTGAAGAATCTGACGCATGCAAAAGAGAAGAAAATTATGAAATGAAATTTGTTACGTAAACTTAGAGGAAAATTTTACTATTGGCATCTCTTATGTTGGATCTGACTTCATTGTCCACTAAGGTGTGATGAAGCTGAAAAACTCTGGCATTTCCCCTTTTTTTACTGAATACAAAATTAAAATAACATTTTAAATGGAGACACACATCATAAACTACTCAGAAATGTTTTCCATGTGTAATTGTAAAGACATTTTTACTGAAATAAATTTTCAATTTATATAAGTGGATCCTGCTGTTGTATCAGAGTTTGACTAAGGGGTTAGGAAAAGTAACATGTGGCAAATGGCTCACTCTGCTCATACACTGTAGATTGTGCCTGAATTCTGAAACAAGAATCAAATCTTTTGGCCACCATTTCAGATTCTGCTAGGTAGACTCTGAGGTAACTTTTATGAAAACTAACATCTTTCTTTAAGGTTCAACTGTCCTAAAATGTTTCTCCATAGAAGGTCTCTGTAATCTTATGAAGGAGAAGTGTCTGGCCTAAAGTTGAGAATTTTTAACACTGAGATCACACTCCACACCCCCTTGTTGAGAAAGGACATATTGAAAACAATTGCACAGTCCAAAGTTGTATATGGTGGTTACAAAATGAAGCTGAACCAGAGAAAAAATAGAGTGCACTGCGGGGTGAGAAAGGGATGGAGATAAACTTTGCGCTCGTTTTGCTATATTGTTCTCCAAATTACACGCTTTTCTTTCCCCAGATCTTTTCCTCTCCTGTCCCTGGGATCATAGCTATTGTCTTACCTGAAACAGAGGAAAGAAAAGAATTTAGAAAGTTACTGTGCAGTCCAGAACATGGGAGCTCATTACTGGCATTACTGCTCTCTCTGGTTTCTGTTAGAGAGCCGTTATTTCCTGATATACAAGCCACAGACTGAATGCTGATCACCATGGTAGCTAGAGACAGATCTCTACCAGTATAAATCAGTCTGATGTGTAGATTTTCAGCAACCTTCAGGGGCTCATATGTTCAGTATTGCTGGTTTAGGGCCAGTGGAATTTGTCCTACGGGTTTTTTTGCTTTTTTTCTTTCCTAGTCACACAATATTTTTCAAGTCTACACAGCTTCATAAAAAAAAAAAATAAGAATTGCTCTCAGTCTTGAGAAAGTTATATCTGGGAAGGCATTTTGACTTCATTACTAATGCAAGGTTCTTCAGAAAAGAGACTTCAGCTCAAATGCCAGGTGTCACTACTTTTCATGGGCATACTGAGAACACAAAGACTCTTCAGCTCCTGTCTAGAAGGACACCCATGTACCCCTGTCAATGCAATGATGCCCAAGTCCACAATTTTATTACATGCTGGCAGATAAATACTCAGAATATGCTGTCCTCTCTTTTAGGTAACTCCACAGGGTACAGGTGATATCCATATGGCATGGCTCATTCTAACCTGTGCTAAAATTCTCAACTACTGGATAAGTTCCCATGATGAAAAGAGAATAATGCATGAACCAAGGTTTCTATACAGAGGATTGCCATAAAACATGAAAGTGGTAATAACAACCATTCTGTGGTGAGTTTGTGGATGTTTATAGAAACAAAATCAGGAAGAAGTGGTAAGAACTTTAAACTAGACAGATTCAAGGAAATATATGCATATATATGTAGTGGTTTAAGCCGTAAATCAAACTCCTCCCCTTCTTTCTCCCCCCCCCCCCCACC
>JARCZZ010004353.1:0-23141 GCA_030323915.1 Brotogeris chrysoptera | reverse complement strand
TTTTGGTCTGACCAAGGACTTTCTGAGTCTCATGCTCTGCCGGGGAGGAGGGGAAGCCGGGAGGAAGCAGAGACAGGTCACCTGAGACAAACTGACCAAGGAGCTATTCCATGCCACAGCATGTCATGTCCAGGATGTGAAATATTGGGGACAGGAACCCGGAAGTACCTCTCTCTCTCTCTCTCAGCTCAGTCAGGTGGTGAGCAGTTGTTTCCTCTTCCTTTGTATTTTCCTTGTCATTATTATTATTGGTGGTAGCAGTAGTGATTTGTGTTATACTTCAGTTACTGGATGGTTCTTATCTCAACCCGTGGGAGTTACATTCTTTCGATTCTTGTCCCCATTCCCCCCCCCCCCCCATCGGAGTAGGGGGGAAAGAGAGATGGAGAGGTTTGGTTTACGACTTAAACCACGCCAAACTGCAAAGACCCATTTAGCTCCTATGTCCCCAACAATATCCTAGGTCTGAGAAGACCTGGATGTGCACTTGGATGATTTACATGTTAGGGTCTGCAGGAAGAAAAGGCAGTCATAAGCAGAAAAAGGGTGCCATGACATGCTGCAGCCATGTCCCTCTTCAGTAAAAGTGTCCCAGAGTATATAAGTGCTTTAAATTTTTCCATTTTGTTACTTGCCCTCCTTGTTCTGATCTTCAAAAGTATTTTAAAGGTGAAAGTATCTCAAGGTCCCTCACCAAAGGCTCTTAGAAATTCTGATCAGTTATGGCGTACAAGTAAAGGTCCTGAAATTAAGGTAAAACTGTTGAGAAAATAACAAATAAGGAGTCAAAATAAATGCTATTTTTTCAGAGGGGAGGGAGGGTACAGACACAGAGGACTGTGGCCAGGAACTGTGTTGCGGCCTGTCCTTTTTAGGCTGCAGGTATGTGATACTGTAAGGAGTCTGAGCAAGACAACAAAAAATTTTGACTACTTATTCATGAGGCAATAAAGACAACTGGTGTCTGAAAACTGCAAAAGGACCTACCAACATTCTGCAAGAAAATGGCATATCAAGTTCAGTTTAGATAAAAGTAATGTCATGCACTTGAAAATGAACTGTCCAAAATTTATGCACATAATAATGTGCTCCATTAAAACACAAGGAAGGTATTTCAGGATTATAATGGATAGTTCAATGAAAACATAAATTCTTGATAGCAGTTGAAAAAAGGAATAAGTGAACAGAAAGTATTCCTGTCTTGAGAAAGATGTACTGGAACAGGAAAAAATACAGGGAAGAAAAAGATGACCAAAACTGCGACGTGATTTTCTGAGACAATGAAACTTTTCAGTCTGGAAAAAGTAAAATAAGGGGTGGAGTACAATAGAGATTTTTAAAATGTGAATGGAATGGAAAAGGTGAAAAGAAGGAAGGGGATTTCTTAATATCTAGAGCACCAAATGAAATTAGTATCTGTCTAAAAAGAAAATAAAAAGGACATCTTTCTTTATAATGCATACTTAGGCTGCAAAAGAAGCTGTGGTTGTTAAAGACTGATGAGTTCAGTTAGTGATTGAAGAATTTACTGAAGAAAAAGTCAGTAATGTGACAGTTACGACAGTGAGTATCTGATCCTCTTATCTCCAAAGTCCCCAAATCCTAGGAGATTATTCATTGTCATTACATATGCAAAACTGGAATGACTACTTGGAACACTGGCTTGCCTGAGCTTATATGTCTTTGGGGAACACCTTCCTGTCGCTGTTGACACGAGACCAGGTTAGACCAGAATAGTTGTCTGTCAGAATGTGTCTGATACTGTGTCCATCTGCTCCAACTGATTCATAGGTTGATTGCCTTATTACCACTATAACTGTAAAGCCAGAGAAGAACACATAATATTTCAAAATATTGAGATAACTAAATGAATGACAGAACATGCTGTCAACTGCCAGAAAGTACTGCAATAATTAATGCTTCCCTCTGTCCCTCTGTGCTGGGATGGAGTTAATTTTCTTCATAGCAGCTAGTGTAAGGCTATGTTTTGGATTTGTGGTGAAAATAGCATTGATAATTCAGGGATGTTTTAGTTGTTGCTGGTCAGTGCTTACACAGATTCAAGGTCTTTTCTGCTTCTCACACCACTCCACCAGTGAGTAGGCTGGGAGGTGCGCAAGAAGCTGGAAGGTGACACAGCTGGGACAGCTGACCTGAACTGACTGAAGGGATATTCCATACTGTATGGTGGCATGCTTAACATATAAAGCTGGAGGAAGAAGGGGGGACATTCGGAGTGATGATGGATGTTTGCCTTCCCAAGTAACTGTTATGTGTGATGGAGCCCTGCTTTCCTGGAGAAGGCTGAACACCTGCTCGTCAATGGGAAGTACTGAATGAATTCCTCATTCTACTTTGATTTTGTACATGGCTTTTGCTTTACCTATTAAACTGTCTTTACCTCAACCCATGAATTTTCTCACTTTTAATCTTCAAATTATTTCCCCCATACCACCAGGGAAAGTGAGTGAGCAGCGGTGTGGTGCTTAGCTACCACCTGGGATTAAACCAAAACCGTCCTTTTTGGCACCCAATGTGGGGCCTGAAGGGTTCAAGACAATGACAGATTTGATTGGAATTTACTAGATTGAATTTATGGCTATTATTGCTGTTTAGCTATTAATTGTCAGGCTCCTATACTTTCTATGCAGCTTGCTTGCTTTACTATATATTAAGAATCTAGCACTCATTAGGGGCTGCTTTTTGGATTTGCTGCTCCCTGTAGTGTTGTTGCTGCTTATCATCTTACTCTGCTGCACCTGGGAACAGTTTGATAACAGTAATGGTGATGTACCTGGGCTGCCAGATGGCAAGGGTATCTTTGCTGGTTTTGTGTGCGAGGGAAGTGCATTTTGGAGAAGGTATACCTCAAAGCATCTGTGGATGAGTCCTTGCTGCAGCAGGTACACCTTGAAGGATCAGTGGCTGTCATGCTGGAGCACCTCAAAGTATGTGGCCATGGATAAGCCCACAACAGACAGTATGCCCCTGGAGGGAATGGAGCCATGGGTAAAGCCATGCTGGAGACTGTATATATCTGAAGGCACTGTGGCCCATGGATGAAGCTACACTGGAAGAGGTTCACCCAAAGTGACTGTGGCTGTAGATGAGCCTACGCTGCATCAGGTATACTTCTGAAGAAATTGTGGCTGTTAGATAAGGCTCCATTCGAAGCAGGTACACCCCTAAGGGAATGCAGCCTGTGGGTAAGTCCAAGCTGGAGCAGGGGTAAGGGGAGGAGATCTTTGCAATGTTAAACACGTAGTCTCATCCAAAGAGACCAGGGATAGAGAGTGCAATCAAAATGTGGATAGGCCAGAATGAAAGAAAAACTTTAAATTTATCCTTATATTCTTTGGTTTTAGTAGTCTGTCTTAGATATCCTACTGCTCACTGTGGTGATTGCTATGAATCTCATTCTTTCTTTCCTTCTATTACACAGATATCTTAGGCACCTATGGGGGCTGAAAATTTTGTTTTAGGAGCTAAACACTTTTATACATATACGCGTGGAAATATTCAGGATTGTAATTCTAAAATTTCATTGCAAATCTGTGCCTAAAATTTATTTAAGACGTAGAATTTGTATTAGCTACCAGTGTATTTATCCTTCTACTAACACTGGGTAGCTTCTTTTTTGTTTGTTTTTGTATTGGTTTTCCTAGACAAAATATAAAAGCTAGGTTCTTACAGTTCCTCTTGAAAATGCTTTTAGTATGATTACATCACTGCTCTACTTAGTGAGAAAATGCAAAAAATAAAAATCTTATGATGCCTTGTGTTAATCAAAGAATTTGCGTGAAAATAGACAGTTAAAACAGTGTTAAAACAGTGAAACCACTTCAGTCTCTAAGGAATGTGGTTTTTGTTCTATAGAGCTGCAGAGCCACAACTCAGATTATGATTATGCCTCATCTCTGTTTCTATTTTGAATGAATAGTTAGCTTCAGAAAGTTAATGTCATGTAGGTTACTCGCCAGTCAATGGCAAGAAAAGCTTAGCCATCCTTTGCTCAAGCTCATTTAACTTTTTGAGCCTAAGGATTTGCTCTGAAGGCTGCAAAATAAGCAGTAGCAGCCAATTACTCAAGTTAAGTGGGGACTGAGGATACATCATTTACTTCTTAGCCTTCATTGAGCCTGGCCCTGCTGTCTCTCAGAGGTGTTACAAAGGGCGTTGCCTGCCAAGGGATAATAAACAAGGAGGGTGAGGTAAAGACAAACCAGGTCATCCTGTGGCCAGCTTGGGAACTGAATCTATTCATATATGGGAAGGTTTTTAAAAATACAGATATTTGGGTAACCAATAACTGTTGACTTAGTTTCCAAAAGGGATGACCTAATTTCAGGGGTTGAACATAGTGTCACTGTAAAGAGCATTTGAATTTATTGTATCTGAACTTCTGTATTGTAAGCTACTGGGAAAACAAGGAAAAAAAAGAATTAAGCCAATTCATGTAATTTTTGTAAATATTTTAATATTTTATTATTTTCATTTTTGTAATGAAAATCTTCTTAGTCAAAAAAATTAATCAAATTTTATACTGCATACAGAAGCACATTTAAGCACAGGAAATTTAGTAAAATTAATGTAATATTTTTATCAAAACTAGTTTCAGATCTTTAGAAAACTATGTAAGTACTTGAAAAGGTTACAAACCCTAAAAATAACCCACAGTATGCTGTTATAAAGAATAAGAAAACAGCTGCAGTATTGTTATCGAATACATAAAAAAGGGTAGAATTAATATTTTGTATGCAAACATGCTTCAGTGTGTAAAGTTTTTTGACTTGATAAAAATGCAAGTTCATAGTTCTCTTACTGTAGTTATGCATTTGCTTGATTTTATAAATTGATAAACAGATTTCAGAGGAGGCTCTGAGATACTCATAAATATGAATGGTACTTGGGACTTCTGCAGATTTATGTGACCACAAAACTGGAATAAAATCTAGAAACTTATGCCAAAGTAAATAAAAAGCTGCCTAAATTGTCTTTCTGTTTGGCAGACAACAAAACGTTAATCTGTTTTACCCCTTACTCCACAATCAGTTAAATAGTACTCTGGTGCGTTCAAATTGCTTCATGAGAATAGTCACAATGGGCATTAGATGATGGAGAACGCCAAATATTTGGGTGTTTTTTCTAGGTCTGTAAAAGTTTATGTTCTCCCAACTCTTTCAGTATCTGGCAGGAAAAAAAATACTATGGAGAGTAATGCAATTACAGACCAAAAGAGATAGTATCTGCTCTGAAAAAATTATTCTTAGTTATTGAGCCCTAGAGTAGAGATTAACTCTTCTTCATACAGGTGACACTATTCCAGTAAACATGTAAGCATAAAATTAAATGCTGCACATGTTGACACAGCTGGCCAGCCAGAAGCACAGGCAAAAGCTGTCTAATTAAACTTGGTCCTGGCTAGAAAATGCTGGCAGGAAAAATTTCTAAGCACTTCAGTCAAGAATGTGAGTTTGAGACTCCTCTTCACAGATCTCTGGGGCCACCCAGAATTCCTGACAATTCAGTATTTTGATTTGTTCTTTTGCAGGTTCATCATATTAGTTGCAGCTATCTTTCCAGCCTGTGAAGGCTGGTGACTGTCCCTGCGTCCTGATATGAGAGGAGAGGTTTGGCACATTGCAGTAGTCTTTGGGACAAAGTTTGCCAGTGGAAACTATGCTGGAAGATATAAGCACTTAGTTTATTTATTTGCAGTATAGCCTGTGTTCTGTATGTTTTCTTAAGAAGATATCTACTTGCTTTTGTTTGGGGTTTTGAACTTGTTGTGGTTTAAGCCAGTTCACTCACTCACTCACTCCCCTCTTTCTTCCCCCAGTCCCGGGGGGATGAGGGGGATAATTAAAAGAATTCAACTCGCACAGGTTGAGATAAGAACAGTTTAGTAACTAAGGTATAACACAAATCACTACTGCTACCACCAATAATAATAATGACAGAGAAGTACAAAGAAAGAGAATACAACTGCTCACCAAACCCGACCAAGCCAGTGCACCCCCCAGCAGCGAACCCCCCAAAACACCACCACACCCTTCCGGATCTCTGTCCTCCATTTTCCCATCCTGGCCATGATGTGCTATGGTATGGAATAAGCTCTGTGGTCAGTTTGGGTCAGGTGTCCTGTCTCTGCTTCCTCCTGGCTTCCCCTCCTCCCTGGCATAGGATGAAACTCAGAAAGTCCTTGGCCAGACAAAACATTACCAAGCAGTAACTGAAAGCACTGGTGTTATCAGCGCTGTTCCCAGGCCCAAAATAAAAATAACAGCACTGCATCAGCTACCAAGGAGAAAAATGATTGCTACTGCTGAATCCAGGACAGAACTCTGTGCCAGATGGGTTGCAAAGACTGACCCTTTGCTGCAGTTGAAAATGCTCAAGAAGAGGAGTTTATGTAGAGTAATATATGGCAGTGAACAAGTATGACAAAGGTAGAAAAGTGGCATCACATGGCATGAGAGAAGAAATAGTGCAGACAGAAAAACCTGAGAGGCTTTGCTGATAGACGGTGCTTTTGCAGGGGCACAAAAACTTGGCCCACAGCCCAGCTTTCCTGGCCCACTATTGCTGTTTTTTCTAGTAACAAAGGGCAGCTCACCCTGCATCCTCTGTGTGCAAAATAAATTCAGTTAATCTGGCCCTATTGGTAGTAAATTCAGGTCGTAAACTGCCCAGGAACTGTATTTGGCCTCTTGCAGACTCACTTGATCTGTTCCCAAACTCAAGTGGAAGCTGTATAGCTGTGGGTAAAGCAGAGATAAGATACCCTGACAAAATGTGCCAGTGTGATGTCAAATGAGCTTGGAGTACAAACAAAGCATCTGTAGCCAAAATTGCATTCTCTTTGTCTGCCAAGTAATCATGAACAGTATGATACCACAGAAAGGAAAAAACAGCTTGGGTTTGGCATTATAAACACAAAACAAAGCACTTACTAGAACTCTTACAGTTATGTAGGATGTGATGGTTTTCATACCAGTGATTCCTGTCTTTCTATTGGGAATAGAAGCTCAGTAGCTGAAATGTCGGGAACTGTAGTTAGTCTCTGCATCCTCTAGTAGCCATGCTTGACAGTCACCTACTTAGTATTATCAAAGCCATGCTAGAAGACTGTTAAGAAACCTGTTGTTGAATCACACAATTACAAGAAAATGGATTTTTCCCAGGCTGCTTTGTGGTTAATGGAGAGCATGCTGCAGAGGTGGAAAGCAACTCTTTTCTGATATATAGACATTTTGTGCAATTAACACACCGTCCTTCTAGCTTGGAAAAGGGCACCATCTAAATCATTCATGCTATGAAGAAACAAGGACTTTATTTTCTCAGTTGTCATCATGTGTAATGCTGAGAGTCAACTGTCAACTGATATAAATAACATTGGATTATTTTTCTTCATGTATATCCAAGCTAACCCTTATGACTGATGTTACCTATTTGGACTTGCGCAAAGCATTTGACAATGTTCTGCATGACATCCTTGTCTCTGGACTGGAGAGACACGGACCACTTAGTGGATAATAAATTGGCTGGATAGTTGCACTCAAAGAGTTGTAGTCAACGGCTTGATGTCTAAGTAGAGAGCACTGACAAGTGGTATCCCTCAGGTGTCGGTATTGGGATTGGTGCTGTTTAACATCTTTGTCAGCAACATGGGCAGTGGGATTGAGTACACCATCAGCAAGTTTGTCAATGACACCAAGTTGTGTGGTGCAGTCAACACGCTGGAGGGAAGAGTTGCATCCAAAAGGAACTTGTCAGGCTCCAGAGGTGGGTCAGGGCCAACCTACTGAAGTTCAAAAAGACTTAAGTGCAAGGTCCTGCACCTGGGTTGGGGCAATCCCAGTCACAGCTACAGAGTGGGCAGAGAAAGGATTGAGTGGAGCCCTGAGGAGAAGGAGTCAGAACTGTTGACTGACAAGAAGTACAACATGACCTGGCAGTGTGCACTTGCAGCCCAGAAAGCCCAACCATATGCTGGACTGCATCAAAAGGAGCATGACAAGCAGGTAGATGAAGGTGATGCTGCCTTTCTACTCTGGTGAGACCCCACCTAGAGTGGTGTGTTCAGCTCTCAGGCCCCCAGCGTGGACCTGCTTGTGCAAGTCCAGGGGAAGGCCATGAAGATAATCATAAGCTGGAGCACCTCTCCTATGAAAACAGGCTGAGAGAGCTAGGGTTGTTAAGCCTGGAGAATAGAAGGCTCAGGAGAGTTAAGATAGCTGCCCATAATATTTTTAAAACCTGAGTTGTTAAAAAAGGTTCCTCAAAAGATGTCACAAAAGCATGTGTAAATGGAAAAAGAAATTATTAAAACAATGAGAAAGCCTTTTATATAGTGCTCATTCATCAATCTGCCACCTCCAGTATCATCAGATTATTTTGATGTAAATCACCATACAGCTCTACTCAGCCTACAGTTTTAAACCACATGAGGAAGCAGTCCAGTCTTGGAATCGGTGACTTTTATCTTATCTATGTGGACCTTTATATATAAGGTCTTTCTGCTCATGCTTATGTTTTCCTTTGAGCAGTGAAATGACGATATATATGTGAAAGGCAATTATAATGCTCTGGTGAATTCCTTCTTTTCATCACCATCCTCCCAAAGCACTTAATTTCTGGAGGTGTACAGCATGCCTGTACTCCATTTCTTACTCCTGAATGAAATATAAAATGCAAATACACTGTTTTTCTGGTCTGAAATACCATGCATGGTCTGAAGTGTCAGTTAATTTTAGTGCTGAATAGAGTTTTGCACTAACTTTCAGCTGAAACTAGGAAGCACTTCCAATCAGTGATTCCCTTAGAGCAGAGAAGGTGGAAAATTGGTTTTATAAGCATACAGCAAATTGAAATGAGTCCTTCAATGTTTTCCCTGTTAATTTAGACTGTGAAGAGCCTGCAGTTGATAGAATATTTTCCCATTATTTTTGTATTACTCATATTCTCTTTATATTCATTGGGTCACCTTCTATGAAGCCTGAAAATGACTACCAGTAATTTATTGCCGTGTAGGCAATATTAATCCAATGTTCACAACGTGTTCTGGTGTTTTAAGTGTGCCTCTTTCAGAAAGGAGTAGAACCCTATGTATATCTACTTACATTCAACTTTAAATGTGAGATATTCACAAGCCATAAGGGAGAGAAGTAGCTTGCAAAAACAAGACAAGAATTTTCACAACGACATTCGGAGATAATAGTATTTGCCTATGTTATTGCCAAAGCTCTTCAAGCAGTTGCTTTGACTTTAGGATTAGGAAGTTTGTTTTCCTCCCTGGAAAGAACATAAAAGTAGCAAAATAGTAAAGAAGGTAAGCAGTTGAAGCCTCTCTAGTTCTGTTAAATATTTTTTAAAACACACTATTAGTTATAAGCAAAATATGAATGTAAGTAGGAAGGATTAAAAAAAAAAAAACAAAACAACAAAACACCATAAAACCATAAAACCACAAAACCACAAAACCTTCAATGGTGAGGGGCTGATCCCAGACCATTCTCACACAGCAAACTAAATTGGAGTTTATCATGATAATAGTATAAAGATTTATTCTGAAGTTGGCAGGTTGATGTAACCCAGGCTCACTAGTTATTGAATGTCTAGAAAATTGAGTAGATTCAGTCATCTCTTGGCAGCTACAGGTGCGCTCACTAATTTTCAGGATGAGCGTTTTATCTGGCAACTGGATAATGGCTCCATCAAGTGGCACAACTGCTTCATTGCATATTTCTGCTACCAGTAGTTGTGAAAAACTGGGCTTCTTCGTTTTTGTTCGGAGATGTGTTCCTCTTGTGAACAATGAACTCTACCAAGAGCTTTCACAAGGTAGTTATTCAGAGATGAAAGGTTCATTACCACTAAAAAGGTCAACATTCATAGTGTGAAACCAAGTGATTTAGAGAAGGATAAGAGGATCTCTGATGCCCCAGAGGAAAAAGTCAGAGGTTAGATAAAGGATAGATCTTTCATTATTTTTTCCTGAGATCTAGAGAAACAGTTCAGGTTTATGTTATTATTGGATATTGGATGATCTATTGCCTCATGCAGTATATTAACTTCAAAAGTTTTTTTCTTTTGGCTGAAAAGAAACAACAAAATTTAAGGTATTTTAAGGAAAAAATGTCTTTATGTTGTTTAAGAAGTAACCTTAAAGACTTTTTCCCTTTTTTCCTCTGCAGCTGTAAAAACTTTTTATAACTGAGTATAACAGATATGTTATTTGGTTAGTTTGCACAGAATTTTTATGATACTTTATTAATTAATTGCCTGCCATGCCAAGAAAATAGAGTTGTGTATGTTAAGGCGGAGATATAGTCAAATATAACTCATGGAAAGCTAGGATTTGAAGGCTTTGGATTACAAAGTTTCTGGGCATTAGTACCTCTACAGGCAAACAAGCTGAAGGGTCTGAACTCTCTCTGTGCCAGCCAGAAAGTTGTTCTGACCTACTTAGGGCATAACCCATCTGCACGTCCATGTCCTTTTCCACCAAGCCGCTTTCCAGCCACTCAAGCCTGTAGCATTGCATGGGGTTATTATGGCCCAAGCACAGGAATGGGCACTTTGCCTCGTTGAGCCTCATACCATTGGCCACTGACTATCTAATCCAGTCTGTCCAGACCCCTCTGAAAAGCCACCCTACCCTCTAGTAGATCAACACTCTTGCACAACTTTGATTCATCAGCAAACTTACTGAGGGTGTACTCAGTCCCCTCATCCAGATTGCCAGTGAACATATTAAGATTGGCTCCAATACCAAGCCCTGAGGGACGTCACCAGTGATCAGTTGCCAACTAGATGTGATACCATTCCCCACTACTCTTTTGGCTCAGCCATCCAGCCAGGTTTTTACCGAGCAAAGAATACACCTATCCCATGAGCAGCCAGTTTCTCCAGGAGAATACTGTGTGAGATGGTGTCAAATGCTTTACTGAAGGTCTAAGAGACAACATTCACTGCCTTTCCCTCATCAACCAGGACCTCCTGGACTGTTTCCTCTCTGCAGATATCTGGTAGGTTGAAGTCCCCAAGAACAAGGGCTAGCGATATTGAAACTTTTCTCAGTTGTTTGAAGAATGAGTCCAGTTGAAAGAGTTACTCACATGAACTACAACACCCATAATATCATTTCCCAGCGAGGAACATTCCCATTGTCTCTCATGAAAGACTTCACTTTTCACTAATAATAGTATGTCATATTAGAATCATACAGAAATCTAGGTTGGAGAGGGCCTCTGGAGATCATGTGGTTCAACCCTTACTCATAAATCAACTTCCCCAGTACTCCAAAATCAGACCATTTCATCTACAGTTCTTCCTCTGGTCTATAGGAATCTCCAGAGGGTCAAGCTGATCTTTAATGTGAAGCACAAACACTCCTCTTCTACTTTTTCTGTCTTTCTTGAATAGCCTGCTACACTTGAGTCACATGAGCTATCTCACCAAATTTCTGTACTTCCAAAGATACCGTAATTCTGAGACTGCACATGGTGACTTCATTTCTTGTTGTTTCTCAGAATGTGAGTACTGGCATATGGGGACTTAAGTTGATATGTCATATTTCCCTTGTCTGTTAGGGGAGTGTGGGAACAACACTCATAGCACTTGCAGCTTGTCCCCTCAGTTAGTTTGTCTCCAAGCTTTGGACACCATTCCCAAAATAATATAGCTTAAAACTACTTCAATAATTTAGTTTTAACCTACTAACAAAGTTCTCATTGCCCTTATTTGATAAGTGTATCCCATCTCTCTGCAGTAACCCACAGTCTTTGAAGAGTATATCCATGGTAATGGAGGCCAACATCCTGCTGGCAACACCAGCTATACAGCCAGACACGGGTATGTGCGGTATGCCTGTTTCTCTTAGGCTTTCCTTCTGACTAGCAGCATTGAGTAGAAAATAACCTGAGTGACTGCCCCCCTTGACTTTAGGCCCTAGGTCTCTGTAGTCCTGTTTGATTATGCAGGTGTTTTTTTTTGTTCAATAGGTAACTGGATCCAGTGTAATGAAAGAACACATGTAATAAAGAACACATTATTATTTGACAAAGTCAAAGTAAAAAAGTTGATGATTTCCTGTGCATTTATGTGAATAAATCCATAACCATTTTTTGAAAGTATTATTTGAATTATTGTTTTCTAGTGACACTGTTCGATGAGAATTTTAAACAGTGCACATAAAACCATTCAGGTTTAAAAAAACCCATAGAATGAAATTGTTCTCTCAAAAAAAAGCAAAAAAGATTTCTCATCACTGTTGCACAACATTACTATTGTGACTGCATCAAAGGCAGGAACCTGAGATGCTACCTTTATGAATCACATGTTCTTTTCAATAATTTATTTTTCTTTAAGAAGAAAATATAACTTCTTATTTTTTCAGTCACTGTGAATGAAAGTCAACTATTTGACCATGAAACTGTCTTTGAATATGACAACAAGAGTATTCAGTAGCTTAAATATAAGCATTTGCTATCATTTTTAGGCATTTGATACCTAGCTTCCAGCTGCAGGTCCAGAAGGATGAAGGTTTCCCATAAATCTTGTGTTGTACATGAAGGCTTCAAATAGAGGCCATGGATAACTGGGTTATGCTCACACTCAGGTGATGAAACCATATGTGCTTCAATACTTCCACCATCATATATATTCATGAGGAATAAAATTTTTAAAATACGTGAGATTTTGCCTTAATCCCTTTACTCCAATAGCTAGGTTTTTATGAACAGTGTCATAGTCAGTAGTAGTAGCAGCACTATAGCTTTATTCCTGAAACTTGATCCTGTCAATCTATGTAAGTTATTTTTATTATGTTTTCCTAATTTTTCTGTGATTTTTATACTTTAAAATCAGTGAAAACTGGTACTAAGAATTAAAAGCTGTACTGATATTTGTGGTTTGATACATGTGGCAGCATCAAACATATTTCTTTATTGACTCCACCATAATCAGTAAACAATATTGTTATAAAGTTAAAAAATATTGTCATATTCCAGAAGGTGTCAGCAGAGTATTAGAAAATAAGAAATGAGAACACTGTCTAAAAACTATGATATTAAGAGATTCCAGTGGTAGAAATGGCTGTTTTACATAGTGGTTTGTACATAGAAAATACTGCCTACAAATATTAGTTTCTATTTTTTTTATTATTATCATAAAGAAAGCCTGTATTCTGGGGTTTTCAACTGATAAGAAAATACTGAAATACATTTTTCTGAGGAAAAGATCTCAGATCTAAATATTATGGTGGAAAAAGGAAAATCTCTGCAAAGATTGCAAGAACACTTCCAGTGGGCTGAGGGAATAACCTGCCAAGTTTAGGGCAAGAGCATGAGAAACTTCTTGCACAGTTATATTCCACTGGTGAGGTCTTTTGTTCATCCCAGAGCCATAGCATAGCTTGAAAAGGAGTATAGAGATGCAAAGCATTGGATTTATCTTCTTCTGTCGCTCATCCGCTGTAGAGTAGCCTGATCCTGTTTCCTCTGAATTCAGTAAAAGAACTATTATCTATTCACTCATATGAAGCACCTCACATAACACAATGCTACATTTATGCATACCTATTTTAATAAGTTATATTACAACAGATAACAAGAATGTTCATTAACTGTACCAATTTAGGGGCTGAATGAGTAATTATCACCATCCAATACAGCAACTGTATTAAAAATGAGAGCTGGAGGAAGATACAGACATGTTAGGGTGACCTTGCAAATTTTTGGAGGAGATTCTAATCTAACTCATTACAAAAGTAATGAGACTAAATAGAAAATGGAATGTAGCTGTGTGTCACAGTCATGGGTTGCACTCTGACAAAACTGCTCCATTAGAGTTTGTCTTTTTTCTTCCCTTCCTAGTCAAGTATGCTACTACAGCTCGGTCTGTAATGATCAATAACATTAATGAGAACTAATTATACTTTCCTTGACTAAAGAGGTAGTGGTTGCTTAGATAAAATGATAGAAAATACTATATATGTGGTATAAAATGATAGAAAATATGCATATATATATAAATATATAAAAAATATTAGGCAAAAATGATAGAAAATATACATATGTGTGAATTGCATTCTTATACATCACTGAGTTTGTATAATGTAACATTGCACAGTATTAATTTCAAAAGCATTCGAGCTTGAAGTTTACACTGGGTGAAAAGTAGCTTACGATGCTCTTTCAAAGGCTACAGCATACCTATACGTTGGAAGTCACTTGTTCTGCATATCAAGTTCTCTCAAGTTCTGAAAGAGAACAAACAATGCAAACAAATAAATAAATGGTCAGGTCTGATGTATGCTGTATCCCTTCCCAGACTTTTTCATACTATTCGAAGATACACAAGAAGAATAGTGTCTTCCAGGCAGCCTTGTCACTCATCAAGGCTGGTGATAGTGGCTATCCTTTGTGCAGGACATGGAGGAAAGGAGGGTTCTTACTCTATTCTGGCATCATTGAGAAGCTAGTTGGTACTGCTGGTCAATGGGAACTAGCTTACTGCTATTGCAATACTAGTGCCATCTAAGGAGCTTTTAATTGGTGGCACATTTTTTCTCTTTTTAGACCAGAGCTGATTTTAGTTGTTAAGGTACCTTGAGGTCCAATTTTCAAGCTTTTCTTGGTTATGAAGAGGGGTTACAAATCATTTAAAAGGCAATAAAACTGAGATTCTCATCTTTATGTGATTCCAGAAACCCTTATAAATCATAAAAATTTCAGGATTTTAATACAGTCATGTCAGTTTTATGCTGGTTATAAGGGGAACTGACTGAAAAAAGGATAAGCATGGAATGGAACGTAAATGGAAATATAAACTCAATAATGAACTTTAAAAGATGTGAGGAATAAGATGTGTAGGAGACTGAAGCCATGCAATTAACCCCTTTTATTTCAGTTTTAGGATTAAGCCCAAAAAAGTTCCATCCAGGGGTGATGAGCCATGTCACTGTTTTGCCTTTCATTGTGTTTGTATGGATTTGGTCATTGGGGATTGTGTTTGCATATGATCATGCTAAAAAAAAAATCACAATATGCCAAATACAGTAAACATAAATATCTGCTTATAAGACTGAAATAAAAATGTGATCAGGGTATTTCCAGAGTATTATAGTTTGAAGTCCATCTTGCTCTTTCATAAAACGAATCTTAACATGACCCTCTTCTTTCAAATATTACAGGTTTTCTCTGTCACTCCTATCTAGGAAATTTCACAGTGAAGAAAGATCCTGTTATAAGAAGTTTCACTGGTTGCCATGTATCTTGTGCAACTTCAGAACACTTGTTCGAATCATTTGAATGGATCAAGACTTTGAAGTTTAAATAAGCTCTGAAGGGATAAAAGGATCAAGGATGAATTGCAGTTAATGATGTTTTCAAGTTCCCTCTTTAAGAGACTTTTATGAACAAAAAGAACTACAAAGATTTGCCTTCGAGTGAGTTGTTTCAAGGTCTGTAATTGAAAACAAATGTACAAAATACTGTAGCATTAAATTAGGCATGCATATGAATATATTAAAATACAAGTTTTTGAAACAGTGTCTGTGCTTACCAGGTATACCTAAGCTGCAAGTAAATAAATATTTATTATTCCAATAACATTTATTGCTCATATGCTTTAGATGAACCAAAGGGGAATTTCTGGGGATCCATAACAAAGAGGGTTCATCTTGGCAGAAGAAATCAACTGAATTAATATGTTACTTCATGAAAGTTACAAAACATTTCTTAGAAAAACTCGAAGTTGATAAATTTTAACACTGCAGAGGCTATACATTTATGTTTGGAACTGCAGTAAGTGAACTAAATCAATGAATAAATCAGCTTCATGTAGGCATTTCTCAGACTAGGGTGAAGGAGCTCTAATTAGGGACAATGATAGAAAGTTTTACTACCTTCAGCGTCAGAGCTGCAGAATTTTTCCTAGTACAATGTGATTTCCAAGGGAGTGACAGTGTGTCAGGTGCTGTTGCACAAGATAATCTGTCAGTGGAGTATTTGTAAAGTAGAAAACCAGTAATGACAATGGGCAAAACATGACCTGTGAAATGAAGCAAATGCTGGAAGGTTTTTGGGAACCTTCCTTCCAGCTACTGAGTAATCACTTCCGCTGGAATACCTAAAAAAGCACAGTAACACTGTATATTTCTTACTTTGAAGCCAAGACTTCTAAGGAAGAAAAATATTCTCTTACAATGACTTGTGAAAGAGATGGAGGCTAGCTTTCTCTTCAGTAACTTGAGGTTAAAATTTCCATTTTATGTAAGTACGGTTGTGCGAATTCATTAGTTGTCAGTATCGAACTGTATATAACTTGTTGAGAGATCAAATGGTATAAGTAAGGTTGCCATCTTTTCAAGTGGAAACTTGTGTTAGTGTGATCAGTTCTTCAGGTGCTTGTTGTCATTTTATTCTCTTTTAAGTACGAATTTTTAAGACCTTAATCTGGCTTTTGCTGCTAACTGAAAGTACTGGAAGAAGGGTTAATTACTGGTATGTATACAGAGTCTTCTTAATAAGTGAGCAAATTTTGCTGCACAAAAGGGAAACAGGTGATAGGCAGGACACATAGTAATACACTAAAATTTTGAGAGCATAGGGTTTAGTTTTGATCAGTTTTAAGAAGCTGCAGCTGTAAGTCTAGCATTCTTAGTATGGCTATTTTAGTAACTGATCATTAAGAAGTTTCAGAAAGAATATTACAGCTTTATGATTTGCATTCCTGAATGATGAAACTGACTTATTTTTCTAAATCTTCTGCATTCTATCCCACCTTATTTAGTAACAGATTACGTCTTACTGGCAAGATGGTCAACTTTGCCATCTGCTCCAAGCATCAGATAGACAGACCAAAAATGAGCAGTAATTTCAAATTTAAGTCAGATGAAGGCCAACACAAAGCAGAATTTAGATATCAAGACTTGAGCATTTCATATGCCACTATGATACATATATATTTTAAAATTGCTATTCAGAGATGCACATGAACTAAAAGAGGAAGTTCACTTGAACATAAAAGGTCTATAGCACTAATGTGGACCAATATATGTGTAATAACATACAGATGTTGGCTAATTCCCTGTCCTACTACCTTGGATCCTCAGCGCAAATGGGCCAGCTGGAATTGATTTTGAAATGAAACCCCTCAGATACATATGCTCATTTGTTTAATGAATCTCTTATCTGTTATACTGTCCCTCTAACAAAATGGTCCATACAACCAGCCAGGCTGCCAAGATCAGGAAAAGCAGAAATGAGTACTACTGACTGGTTAGGTAGAAGACCACTCTGTTCTTTTGACACTTGTATGTCTGAATTCCATCCAACATTTCTGGTCATTGTGCACACCCCAAGAGGGAATACTTAACTCTTCAGAGCACAAACTATAACAGACTTACCATGCTGTTATAACTGTATGAACTAAAGAGGCTTAAAAAGTGGTTTGTAATACTGCTTATTTTCTGGAACAATTTTCTGGAACGGTTTTGCTTCATGCCTGGCAAAACTGCTGGTCAAAGCTGGGCGTGGGTATAGGGCATGACAAAAGATATTTCCAGTTGGCAGTATGAGTGAAGCTACTCTATTTTAAGGAGGAGATAGAGTTTATTAACATGCTGGGGAGAGGCATGTTATGCCAGATCACATGCCCTCAATGGCATGAGGGCATAGGAACTGGGCCATTTTCTTTATTGACACAGCTGACATCTGAGCAGCTATGTTATTCTACAAAACAATATCACAAGCTCATGAACAAACAACATGGACCAGCTCACACAAGCATTGCTTTAAATTATTTCCCTCCACGTCAGAATTTTCTTGGGAAGGACTTGGTGGAGTGATCCAAAAGCATCATAGATACTGAAGCAATAGTGAAATGGTATAGGGCTCAAGCTCCTTCCTTTGTTTACCTTAGTTAAAGAATATTCAATATTCTTTGAAAGCTTGGAATTCCACTGGTACCCAAAGATAATTTTTTAGGGAAGTGCAATTCATGATATTAAAACATGGGAGACTTGGCAGAAAATTGCTGTGGGTTTGTTTTTTTGTTGGGTTTGGGGTTTTTTTTCTTCCTGTAAACAGCTAACAATGACTTTTGATTTCAATACCTTGAAAGAAACCAAAACAGAAAGATTTATTATCTCCCTTCACCTGATAGAGGTTGATGGTTTAAGTGTAACTAATCAAACCACTAATCAGATCATAAACACCGTGTAAAATTAGTAGTTGGATTGCTAATAGCTGTGGGTAGAGGAGAAAATAGTCTTTTCCTGTCTACAGGGCTCCTGTCAGTCTAATCTTGCCCCTGTTATAAAAACAAAACAGTAGAACTAGCTACTGGGCTACAAATGGGTCCAGCTTTTCTTTGTATTACATGTTTACTATATCTGTTGTTTGCTGCTACAGATTTTTTTTTTGCCAAATTTTCTCTCTATGCCTTTTAGTACAAGCTGAGAGGCTGTTCATTTGCAATTAGTGTTGCTTTTATCATTGCTCTAGGTGCAATCTTTACCTTCTTTGAAATTCCTTGACCAGTTAAAAATCCTGCTTCTAAAGATGTAATCCAATATATCTCTCGAATCTGTGGGCTTAATTCAGCATCTGCCAAAAAAGATGCATAAACAGAGGTACGCATAGGGTCAGCAATTAGGTACTTCGGACAGTAGTATTATATATAAGGTATATAATCCTTCCTTCCTGTTCTTTACCTTCTTAGTTGTCCACTGCCAGAGGAAGATCATGTAGGCATTTAATTATATTATATTTAAATGCACTCCACGTTCAAATTCCTAGAGGTAGAATCTGTTGTGGTTATGTACTGGCTGTATTCAAGCCCATCCTTGGAGCACAGAAATATGAAGAGAGCAGACTTTCTTAAGAGAGCAGACTTTGGCATCTTCAGGAACCTGCTCAGTAGGGGTCCATGGGATATAGCCCTAGAGAGCAGGGGGGCCTAAGACTGTTGTTTGATATTCTAAGATAATCTGCTACAAGCTCAGGAGTGTTGCATCCCAACTAGAAGGAAGTGCTGCAGGAGAGCCAGGAGACCTCCTTGGATGGATGAGGAGCTGCTGAGGAAAATTCAAAGGAAAAAAGAGGCTTATAAAAGGTGGAAGCAAGGACAGGCGGCCTGGGAATAATACAGGGATGTTGTGCGGGAAGCTAGGGACCAGGTCAGGAAAGCTAAGGTCCACTTAGGATTTGACTTGGCTAGGGATGTTAAGGATAACAGGAAGGGGTTCTATAGGTACATTGCAAAAAAAAAGGCAGGCTAGGGACAACATGGGCCCTCTCTGGAAGCTATTGGGAGAACCGGCTACCCTGGTTTTGGAGAAGACTGAGGTTCTTAATGACTTTTTTTACTTCAGTCGTCACCGGCAAATGCTGACCACGCCACCCAAGTCCTGGAAGGCAGACGCAGGGACTGTGAGAAGGAAGACCCTTGGCCTACTGCAGGAGATGATCTGGTTTGAGACCATCTTAAGAACCTGAACATACACAAGTCCATGGGACCTAATGAAATCTATCTGTGTGTCCTGAAGGAGCTGGCAAACAAAGTTGCTAAGCCACTGTCCACCATATTTGAAAAAATCATGGCAGTCAGATGAAATTCCAGATGACTGGAAAAAGGGAAATATAACCTCTTTTTCAAGCGGGGGAAAATGGATGAGCCGGGGAACTACAGATCAGTCTCACCTCTGTGCCTGCCAAAATCTTGGAGCAGATTCTCCTGGAAGGCATGCTGAGGCACATGAAAAACAAAAAGGTGGTTGGTGACAGACAGCATGGCTTCACTAAGGGGAAATCCTGCCAGACCAGTTTGATGGCCTTCTATGATGGGGCGATGGAACTGATGGACAGGGGTAGAGCAGTTGATGCTATCGACCTGGACGTATATGCAGCGTTCAACACTTTCTCACATGACATCCTTGTCTCTAAGCTGGAAAGGCATCAATTTGATAGGTGGACCACACAGTGGACAAAGAACTGGCTGGCTGGCCACACACAAAGAGTTTAGTGCGAGATGTCCCTGCTTATGGCAGGGGGTTGGAACTAGATGATCTTAAGATCCTTTCCAAACCTAAATATTCTATGATTCTATGAAGGAAATTTTATCTCTTATACAGCTTTTTTAATTTTGTTAAGGGATGTTAGAAGCTGCCACCTCCATCAATCGCCTCAGCCCAGGACCCTCCTGCCCAGCCACTGGAGCCCAACCCTGTGCCCTGGGGACTTAGCATCCCTGCCCTGGCTGAGGGACATAACGGCTGCTGTCTCCTTTGCAGGTTCCCCTGAGAGTACCAGCATGAACCCTCTACCTTCCTGCACAGACCCAAGCCCCCCTTACTCACCAGCTGGTCTAGCTTGGAGTTTGTCAGCAGATAGATACACATACACACACCAGTTTAGAGAAGGCACAGCCACTTGCCCCCAGTAGCTGGCAGCCATCACCCAGACTGTGACCTGTGGTTCTGATCCAGCTGCTGGGACTGAGCCCCTTACTCACCTCACTCACACCTGTGTTCCAACAGCTGGTTGTCAAAACACACACTGTTTCTGCACCAGTGGCTGGAGCTTAAAGACCCCACTGGCTCCAGGAGCTGACACCAGGAGCTCACCAGATCACCCTTTTCTGTCATATCTCATTTGACAAGGTCCTTAATCAAATAACCTTAATGAAACAAACATCCCCACATTCCACATGCCCTTATCAATTATTATGACTGACCTTGTCTGTTTCTAATTACTCTTTCCCTTATTGATTTTCATCAAGTTTGCATCTATATGTGTTCTTTTTCATGGCTTCTTTCTTTTATATTCTTCTGCACTGACAAGGTCCTTGTCCAGACACCTTAAAAGAAGCAGATTTCTCTCTCTTTCCATGTACCTTTTCATATTTCATTTTGACTCATTGTTTGTGTACCTGTGTACATAAATGCTGCATTATTCTGTTGGAAAGGTAATACACTCATGAGAGTGTGGTAGAATTACAATATATATTTATTTAACTCTTTTTGCAGATTTAACTTAGAATTACAGTGAAAAATACGTTTACTGAGATATTTTTATCATTTGTAGAGCATTTAGAGCAATTTAGAGACAATTAAGAACACCTTTCAAAGAGTAAATTGGTTAAACTCTAACAACACGTTTTTCAAATATGAAACTGCTTTCTTTAGTAATTCAAATATAAAAAAGAGACACTTCAGTCATAGACATTGTGCTATTTAAAATTAATCTGTAGCTCAAACTAATCCGGTAATTGTCCCCCTTTTAAACAAAAACTTCCCACAGAAAAGTACATAAGCCTTTCTGATCTTTTAAAGGCTCGCGATTAATGGCATCTGTTATTGGTCAACATGGTTGATTCAGCATGCAAAACTGCAGTGCACATTGCGAAGATAGCAGACAATAGACATAAACTGAAGGTTCAGATAGGATAAGAGGAAAAGCTTTTTCACAATGAAAAAAACCCCAGATATTGTGTATTCTCCATCCTTGGAGGTCTTCAAGATCCTACAGGATACAGTCCCAGGCAACTTTGTCCCAGTGTACACTGCTGTGAAGAGCCTCACTATCTTCTCAGTAATTTCCTCATAGGTACCAGGAGTCTGCTGGTAGCTCTTACAGCAGCTCCCACTTCTCCAGGCTGAGCCAGGCCCATTTCTTCAGCCTCTCCTCAGGGTACGGGCTCCAACACTTGCTCATCTTTATTGTTCTAGCAGAATCCTAACAGAAATACTGAAAACCAAACCCTATGTAGTGACGGTGTTCCACCCCCAACCCAGGTAAGTGTACCTAGAAGGACTTTAAAATGAGATTATGTGGTTTTGTTGTTGTTGTTAAATTTTTCTTCAAGTATATTGTTGAAGCATAATGAAGATCATGCTATTGCTGCAGATAGAGGTCCAAGAATGCATTTATATAATTAAGATTATGCTTTCACATCATGTTAGATTGTTGAAATGTAGCTAGCTGGAAATGTTAGTAGTCAAATAAAGAGTAGTTTTATGAACTCGTACTGAAGTTGTGGAACCTGTTGACTTGTGTCTTTAGACGTTTGTATGTCAATATTTAAAATAAATTGGGGAAGAATACAGTATCAGTGTTACCAGAAAATTCTTGGAAAGTTCAAAGAAAAATTACAAGAATAAGCAAAATAATATTTTTCTTATTTCTATGCCATAATTCACTGTTGGCTTTTATTCAAGTGCTAGAGAAAAAAATGAGAGATAATATAGCCTTGTCTGAATCCTCTTTTGAAGAGAAGAGAGCATGAATCCAAGCCAATTCTAGCCTCTTGCTAGCATATTTCACCTTGAACTTCTTTCCAGATTTTTCCTTCTGCTTTTCTTCAGTTTATTTTTAACTGATTCAGCGCAACTAGAATATCATTTTATACATTCTTACATGCTTATTCAGAAAATTTAACACTGGAGTGTCTTAATGAACCTAAGTAAGATTTTGTGTAGGTGATTTTAAAGATGCCTACATATTATTCTAGCTCTTTCAAATTAAACATGCTTTTAATTTAACTAATGCTTACTTGTTTTCATAAATCACTCAAATTATACAACATTGACCTTGAAATATATATAAAAATCCATACTGGTATTTAGAAATGAATTTTTCATGAGTTTTCTTAAACAAGTAACTACAGTGTGTCAATATATCATTTACATGAAAATACTTCTTTTTTTCTTGTATTTTGTCCTGTAATATGTGACAAATAATCTGAATTTAAAATTAAAGACTCATAGGATAAATTAAACCCATTTTAGTCATATTTGATGTTTTTCTTTTAAAATGCAAAAGCAAATAGTGTAATTATATGTGGAGACATGGCTAATAAAGAAAGGCCATGTTCCCCCATCTGAAGTTAACCAGAAGCACAAATTGTAAACTTCTGTGGTTCTGCATGGGCCTGCTCAGAATGAAAGCAACTATGTGCAGCTGGCCAAGTAGCAGGGGTAACTCCTGGTTACCTCTGTGCAGCCGACCATGGAAAAGAAGTAACTCCCGGATAGTTAATGAAACAAGAATGTAGGCGTGGAAGATAAGAAGGAGCTAAGATAAGGAGGTTGCTAAATTGGGCTGTAAATCTTGCTTGCTTATAAAAAACACACT
>JARCZZ010004352.1:23332-44773 GCA_030323915.1 Brotogeris chrysoptera | reverse complement strand
AAGTCTGATGAGGAACGGCTGAGGGAGCTGGGGGTGTTTAGTTTGGAGAAGAGAAGGCTCAGGAGGGACGTTATAGCTCTCTACAACTACCTGAAAGGAGGATGGAGCAAGGAGGTGGCTGGTCTCTTCTCCTGAGTAACAAGCAATAGGACAAGAGGTAACAGCCTCAAGCTGCACCAGGAGAGGTTTAGATTTGATTTAGGAACAATTTCTTCACTGAAAGGGAACTCAGGCATCGGAACAGGCTGCCCAGGGAAGTGGTGGAATCACCGGTCCTGGAAGTGTTCAGAAACTGTGTAGATGTGGCTCTCAGTGACATGGTTTAGTGGTGGACTTGGCAGTCTAATGGCTGGACTTGATGATCATAAAGGACTTTTCCAATCTAGTTGATTCTGTGATTCTATGAAAATGGGAAAATGAGACTTACTGCTCTGTTTCCTTTGAACAAATACTTCCACTACTGGTGACTAACGGGCAGTTGCCCATTTGGTTGGTGGCTAGAAGCAGAAAACCAGCCAACACCTACAACTGTACAACCTTCTAGAACAGCCATCTATTCTGGAAGCCTTGGCTGAGGGACTCCTGAGTGTTTTACTGAGCTTCCAACAGCAAGCACAGAGGCATCAAATGGAAGGGCAAGTATGTGCCTATCAAACTTTGAACCATATTTAATAGCCTCTTACCAAATATGTAATTACATGGTTTTCCCTAAACACAGGAACCATGTTTCAAAGCAGGCTACAAAGTTCACCTCTGCATCCAGAAGACTTTGCCCAACTTCGCCCTGGACTTCCCAGCTAAGACTTGTTGGTCATTCCTTAGCAGAATGGATCATGTCTTCCTAATGCCCGGAGGGGTTACACGGCATGAATCAGGGAAAGCACAGGATTGCAGCACAGGCCAGCTACATCCAGTCCTTCCCTGCTCCACCCCAACCTTTCTCCTTCCTGTAAAACTACAGACTATGTGCTGTTTCCTTCAACTTGCTTCACTAACTGAATCTAATCCATCTGCTTTTCTTTGCTTGGAGGATTGGTATGGGAAGATGCTAATTAATCACCTGTACTACTTTATCATCCTGAAAGCTTAGTGCCCATGGATCTGAAGGTACTGACTGGACTGCTCAGGGAAAAGACATCTAATGTACAATACACTTTTGGGACTAAGATATCAGGTCCTTGCAATGTAATCCTTATAATGGCAATAACAAAGGTGAAAGCCATTGAGTTACCTCTGAACATCCTGTCCACAGGAAACATTGATCAAGGCTGCAGAACTTTATCCTAGGGAAGAAGGAAAATGGGGAATAAAACACTTTCCCATCCAGAAAATCAATAAAACAAATCAACAGAATATTTTACTTTAATAGCAATTTATTATAATTAAAAGTAACAAATAGGTTTAAATCGTTTTTTTCTTAAAAATCTAGTATAACACACGTCTGCTACAGTTCTATGAAACCTATGGCAAAATTGTATCCCCAAATCACACCATTCTGCCTCATCCTCACAGACATCAGAGGTGTGGGACACAAACAAAACAGAGAGGGATCGCTCTACACAGCACTTGTCACAAGGATAAGAATGACCATTAGGCCTCAAAATGCTACAAGTTATTCTGTAAGAGCTATTAAGTGTAACTTAAGTTTTCTCCTTTGTTCATATTGCTGGAAAAATCAAATAACTTGCACAGTTTTTGGTGAAGCTGTAAGAATCTTTTAAGAACTGTATTTCCCCCTCTTCTTTGCTGCTGAGGTTCTCTCTTTTTTTTCTTTTCTCCCCCCTTAATGACACAGCTGCCCCATTCCAGGCAACAAATCAGCAGCGACGTTTGCAGTCACTCTCCACACAGCACGACACATTTCCGTCATATTCTGAAGGCAGTACTCAGCTCTAGCACTTAACCTTTAACAGTACTGAGGAACAACCTGGCAGCACACTTTTCAGGAATACTACATGCTCATATATTAAATCTCCAGCTTCACGGGAGCTCTAGAGCTTAAGTTAAGCTCCAGCTAAGTACTCAAGATAGCTAACTTACTTACAGCTAGCTCAGATTTGTGTAAAGCAGCAGCAGCCAGACGCTGCAGGACAGATGCATCTTCACATCACAGCTGTTCACAAAAGCCCTGAGCAAGTCATAATACTGTTCATCAGTGGCTCAGAGGACCACAAACAAAAAAAGTCTCCACAAGCAAGCACACAAACTGCTGAAAAGGGAGGATGTTCCTAATTTTGTCAAGCATTTAATGTGTTGAATTCAAGCTTCAGTGTTAGTCAATATTCAAAAGTAGGCAGAAGCCCATGACTGAAACCTTTCTGGCTTGCAGAAATATAGTGAAGGAAGGAACAGAACACAGGTAAACTTCAAAAAGCATGCAGAAGCCACTCAGATGTGGCTTCTACATGCTTTCAGGTACACAAGAAGGTTTGTTCTT
This sequence comes from Brotogeris chrysoptera, assembly GCA_030323915.1. Classification (NCBI taxonomy): domain Eukaryota; kingdom Metazoa; phylum Chordata; class Aves; order Psittaciformes; family Psittacidae; genus Brotogeris; species Brotogeris chrysoptera. The sequence continues at coordinate 42,336 of JARCZZ010004352.1, read as the reverse complement.
CAGGAGCAGGCCCCTTAGGTGGATATATCATAGACTCATAAAATAGTTAGGGTTGGGAAGGACCTTAAGATCATCTAGTTCCACCCCCCCTGCCATGGGCAGGGACACCTCACACTTTAAACAATGTCACCCAAGGCTCTGTCCAACCTGGCCTTGAACACTACCAGGGATGGAGCATTCACAACTTCCTTGGTCAACCCATTCCAGTGCCTCACCACCCTTACAGTAAAAATCTTCTTCCTTATCTGCATGAACTTCACAGTAGCTTGTGGAATTGGGAAGTTCAGTGAAAACAAATCAGTAAGCAGCTTCACATACATCTATATCCACCCTGAACTTGGAGAGTCATGGAAAAAAACATAAACACAATCATAGGAAAACATATGGAGGAGGTACTAGATCAACAAACCCTAGGAACAGACTCCAGTTGCTCTTCAACAGCAGTTCACACTCTTATCTAAGCAGACATACAAGTTAAACTCCAGGAGAAAATATCGTGTTAAATTTATTCAATTAAAACTTTTTTGGAGTTTGCTGTCAGCTGGGTATCTTGGGAAATAAAAAACAAACCCCAAACAATGCTTACAGCAAAACTGCAAAATCCTGTCATACCTAACATCCTAAACTATTATCTTGCTTTGTGAACGTACTTAACGGTTTATGAACATCCACACTTAATAATACTTTAACAACTTCTGAGCTGGCCACTAAACCATCCATACAATAGCAATGCCAACACAAAGGAAAAAGCTCAACTAAGATGCTTAATAACAGATAGTTTGCCAAACCAAATAGCATTTGCTTCCAAAAAATGCCATTTTCTGTTTTGCTCTCCTCCTCCCACCCTTGTTTCACTTTCTGTTTCTCCTCTTCCCAACTCTAACAACCAGCCACATGGGCAAACGCAGAAGCTGTGAAAAGGTCCCTTTCATTGTAAGTCTCATCCCATGTAAGTAAACACACAAAGAAATCACCTGTCTAATCACTGTCTTTCAAGTACTCAGGAAGTTTAAACAAAATGGCTATTATTATTCCTCTAACTAAAATGTACATAGATCTATCATATGTTTGACTTTTCTACTGGTATTAATTTCTTAACATGGAAATACTTTCAAATGACTTCTGTAGCTATGATAGCTTATACTCAAATTCATCATGAAAAATAAAGATCAACTTTAAGGATAATTAATAACCTGGTATTTTTAAAAATATTTCTAGTATTTTTTTTGTGGTCCCTTATCACAGACCATTTTCAAGGTAATTCAGAACTCACTCTCTCCACATCAAATCAACCAACTAACCAACCAAACAAGGAAACCCCAACTGAAAACGAATCACCCCAATATCTAAGTTGTTTAATACTTGTGTTGCAGAAAGTACATTCAGGTAAAGTTCTGGAGTGTAAACATACAGTTCTGACTTCTTCAACCACTATTTTAAAATTTGAGAGCTCTTTCTATTGGCTAAATGTTTAAATGCAACTACAGGAATGCAAACTCTCACTTCAGATACGCTGCACTGACCCAAAGCAGCATAAACCCCCTGCTTTCAAGATACATACCTACCACATAAAGAAGCCCGAAGAACAAAATCATGCTCCCACTTAAAAAACAGAGCACTAAGCAGCGCATAATATTAGTTACTCTACCTAGATCAAATACGGTGTGTATTCCCAAATATAAAAATAAAATTGTACAAACGGCATGCAACTGTACATAGTGCAGTTCAAGCAATACTGAGGCGTTCTCCTTGTTTCTGAGAAGCATATGGACAATAGCAAACTGTGGGGTGGTAATTGCAATGCAGTCTTTGGGTTTCTTCTTCCACAGAGACATACAAAGCTATTGTTATTTTAAAAGACTCTAGCCCACAAACAGGGAGACTTCAAAAAAATCTAGCTGTGACAACTGTACTGTGAAGAATTGCTGGATTTCCTTATATACGTCCAGATTACCCAAACAAGACTTTTCATTAGAAGTCCTTTACTAGAACTCCTTTCTCACAAACTACACACCAAAAAAAGGTGTTTTCTGTTTTGATTACATACAAACGTTCATCAGGTGGAAGTAGAGGAAGGTAGCTTATTATATCATAAAACTAACCTCATCTTATGAAGCGTATGTAGTACACATAATTAAAGGGTCCCGTTAAGCATCACCACATATTAACCCTTAGTATTTGTATAAGATGACCAGCTATGTAGTTGTAACTACTGAAATTGTACACAGGCGCCTTGGTATACCATACTTATGTTACATCCCACAACTGCCTCTGCTTTGGGGTAATTTTTGTCCATTTCATCTATTCAGCCGCTGTGTTACCACTTCCCGGTACATGATAGAGATATATATCAGCAGAAGAAAAATGACAAAGAAATCATCCAAGAAGCCCAGAATTCCAAAGAGAGCTTCAGGAAGAAAATCCAGAGGTGAAGCCAGGTAAAGCAAGGCTCCGAGCAAGCAGAGGAATATTCTGATGCGAAACATCCAGAAGAGGCCCCCAACGGAAAACATCTCCCTGAAAGCATGCCGCAATAAGGTGGGCAGATCCATAATTCTTTCCATAATCTATAAAAGAGAAACCAAAAGATAGTATTTTGCTTTAGCAACAGATCCATGCTAAATTTGTCTTCAGGTAGTTTGAAGTTTTTATTACTACATTACAGGTTTGGAATCTGTTGGTTTGTAAGACCTAAAACCAAAACCAAATAGTAAGACAAGACTTCCTGGATTTAGTTTTGCTGGATAAAAAGTCAGATTTAGAATATATATGTTTTCAAGAAACAGTCAAATTGTGTCATTCTATACCATAAAACATACATTTAACTCACTGCAAAATACATTGGCATCTATTAAAAAGGAAAAGCAGTAACTACTAGAGTAAACTAAATGACTAAGAAAGTGAGAACAGGTTAACTGCAGTGAAATATTGATCAGAATGGAAGACAATTAGGGATTGCAAGAAAAAAATAACAGGTGAAGTAAAATAGGTTGCAGTTCTTTAGAAACTCACTCCCCCTTCCCTGGCCTATAACCAGTGATTCACATAACTTTCCAAAAGATAGATCAGCCTTTGAAGTAAATTAAAGAACCTTTAAATGAATCTATTCCTGCCTCCTTTCCATTCCATCACTACTATGATTCTGTCATCTGACTACTCAGTAGAAAATATTCACTTTTTTTTGTGCGTCTTTTTTTTTATACTGATTCCTTTGCCTACCCTACAGAGTTTCTACACAGAGCCATGAATTAAAAAGAGTTATTGGCAAGGCTGCAAAAATACTCTAGAAAGGAATTTTGTATGTGGTTAAGGCCATACACTGCGTATAAATCAAAGACAATTTATCTAGTCTGATTAGGGCTTTAATGCAGACTTCTCGCATGACCTCAGACAAGTCACTGGGGACTAGACACAGAGCCCACAGAAAGGTCTAATGGAGCCTGAAAGGTAGTTTCAAACTGTTCTGTATCAAAAGTATAACTGTTTTGTGGCTTAGAATAGGGGAAAAAAAAAATCCATCTTGCACCTCTTATGTCTCTTTGGATTATAGATTTTTCTTGCTAATGTTTTGTTACTAAATCCAAATTCACTGAACAGGCGTAGAGAAGTAGGTAAGCTACTAGTATGTGAGTGCATGCATTTTACCTTGCAAATAAGAACACACACATAGAAGACAGGCTCACCAGACTGACTTTCTAAAGTTCATAGAAGTTCAACCATTTTGCTTACTATTTATAAAAAAAAAAATAAATCCTGTTTTCCTCACTGAGGGAGCAGAATAAAGACCGTAAAATCTGAGGAAGAGCAGAACTTCAGATTCTTCTAATTGACGTAAAGAGATCAACCAAGTGAATATTCTTCCTTACATGCCACGTATTTCATTAAGTATTTTTACTGACTAGTCCTTTAAAAGTTGTAATTAAAAAACATCTTAACACATAAATTGGGAACTCAAGGCTTATCAGTAGTTCTCACTTGCAACAAAAATGCAAGTTTCCACACTTTTTCACATGGGTCATGGTTTTGCCTTAACTATATAAATATGAATTTCCATAGTCCCTAAGCATCATGAAGAGAAAATTCATAATGGGGGGTGGGAGGGGTTGGGGTAAAGGGGAAAAAAAAAAAAAAAAAAATCACAAAAAATACCATTAAACTTCCCTAAAATCACTGACTTCCACCCAAATTTACCCCAGACTTACAGATCTGGGTTGTCCTGAGAACCTCCGATTGTAATCATTAACATCTTGAAATACTTGGGCCGCATCCTGCTGATCTTCACTGAACAGTGGTAAAAACAGCGTTACCTAGGCACAGCAGGGAGATTTTGTTACAAATCTTTTAAATGCAGACATTATAAACCACCAATGAAAACTGTAATCTTCAGTTAACTACACAGTTGTTCAGTTGAATATTTCGTAGCAAAATAAAATGCAAAATGACTAACATGGATACTGCTGCTAAGTTTTAGCAAATTAATTGCTTACACCTCTCTACAGAATATTAATTTTTTAAAAAAGATTATTAAGAACAAGCATAAAACCCCTCTAAGACAGGATTACAGGAAATTTTTCTAAACACCTAAGTTTTTTATGTTTCAGAAGTGGGACAGATGATTTGGATAAAAAAGTTAATTTACCAAATTAATCTAGCTTTGTTTCTTAAACTGAAAACCAAATAAAGAAACTAACGGCACCATTCTCCTTCCATCTTCAGAATGGCCTTGCATTTCAGCACACAAGCAGCAAAACTCACACCTTTCCACATGGGCATTCAAACCAAGGTCAAGGAGAATAATAAAGAATAATAAACAGGAAAAGATTTTAAACGTCAGCTCTTTGCTAAGCACAGAGAATTCTTCTACGTTCTTGAGCTAATTTTCATGCAAACATAGAAAAATATGTATGGTCATATTCACATGTATCATATGTTATCTTTCTGTATAGGAGTTTCTGAAAACACTTGCATTTAGAAGTAATGTTCAAGTATCAAACTCAGATTATCACAGGAAACAGCTGAAATTATTACAATCTTCAAAAACGCCTGGCCACTAAATATTTATCTAGTATCTGTGCAGCAGACACATTTAGCAAATGACAGCATGGGCAGATCTACGCTCGTCTCCTAGCCCTGCCTTCTGCCTTCAACAAACCTTCTGTATGACTCCCATTGTTCATGTGTACATACTTCCATCCCCTATTTATAAATCAGACCTGACTTTCCCTGTGTCATAAAATGAGAATGAATGCATAACTGTGCCAGCAGTACCATTTAATTTACCTGTTATTCAGATGAAGGTAGAAGAACATCTATATAAGGACACAAGCACACACACACACACACAAATCACTTATTTTCCCCTTTTCCGTCTTTGTCATCTTATTTTTTGTGTCCCTCACCTCACTGGCTAAATTCTAAACTTACTCATTCATCCTGTAGTCATACCTATCCTTCTTTTCTCTGTGTTCTTACAGTCATTTGTCCTGCTAATACACACAATTAAAGCAGGATATAATGTACAGGCAAGGGCATCAGGCATGTTATCTAATTCATCAGAAAGTACTAGCTCTGTAGTTGGGCAGTTAAAATATAGATGTACTTTATTTTATATATATACAGTGTATATTTTGTTAAAGGATACATTATAAAACTCAGAGATCCTATGTGTTAATGAGTTGCAGGGACATATTTCAAACTGACAATGTAAGTAAGCTGTGTAGGAAGTTAATGCTTGCTCTACAAAGCTCATATTAATAATACATAGAAACTAAAAATAGGGACAAAGTAAGAAGTTGACATGGGTAGGTTTTTTTGCTGGGGAGAGAAGGAAGGGAGAGGGTATTTCTACGAAACCAGTAGTATTACCGCCTATTGGCAGTTTTCCACAACAGCCAGGTCTTTCAGATGTGAGTTCTGGTAATGAAGTTATGTAACATCCAAAACAGAAAGCATGGAAAAATCATAGTTAAGATGTCATGATTTTATGTTTTCATATACTCTTTTACAGAAAAATGGCTGAGTTATCAGTGCTTCTCACTTAAATTTGAGTTGCAGGAACAATCTGCATTTTTTTTAAGCCATTTGGCAAAGCACAGTGTTATACAAACAAAATAATGTCCACTATTTATGTCTCACATTTCCATATTCTTTCAGCTTCTCAGCCTTATGTCAGTCTCCCTACTGCAGTTCACATGTAAGTGCTCTTTTGGTAAGCTGTACTAGATAGCCAAACTATTGGGTCCATGATTACTTAAAATATTACCGTTTGTCTGCAGATTGGGCAACGGATGGCACCAAGCCATGAGCCATACCTCCAGTAAGCAATAATGCAGGAACCTGATGAAAGGTAAGTTACAGACATTTAAACTTCGGAGTTGAAACACCCACTGCATGAAATAGCATGCTACACAGCTAGGTTAAACCTATCTTTGCTGGTATAATTTTGTATATAGCATTCACTGAAGATATCAACAACCAATATGTTCAAATTGAGAGCTGTTAAGTGCACAAAAATCCTGAATAGGTTGAATTGCATTATTAATTTTAAAGTATCATTTCCTGAAAAGACAGAAAACTTCTTAATCATTAACTGAAAAAGCAAATAACTTAAAGTTTTACCAGTTTAAAATTTAGAAGTCACAAAAATATCAAGAGATATAAAATTTATCATAAAAACCTGGCTTTATTATAGGCGTTTTAACAGATGAAGGAATATATAAAAATCTGAATACTTCAACTGTTTTCCAAATTTATAAATTCTTTTGCTTAAGTGACTAGGCATGGTATGCATTATATACTCCATAAAACCAGATGAATGCAATTAAAAATCCTCCTGGGAACACAAAGAAGAGGCAGCAAAATGCTACACACGGTATTTATATATGAATTTAAATTGCAGGGCCCCAAAGACAGAGGCAAGCTCTTTAAGCATTGTGAACTTAGCCTTAATTCTTCAGGACTTCCAAGAAAAAAACCCCCAACACTCTGAGAAAAAGACAACACCAGGCAGAATTTTTTACTCTTTCTAAACCGCTTCTTTTAAATGGTGCATTTCCAAGTGTTTTTCAGCGTCTCCATTTTTTTACTAACTGGAAACAAATTACACTCTCTGCCCTTGACATCTTCAAATTAACTGTGGGTTCAATCCTGATAGCACAAAAACCCAGCACATTCTCAACTGGACTGTTTATTCACGAATATATTTTCTCAACAATTTATGGAAAAATTATTTCTAATGTACATTAGAAGATAAGCAGCTAAAATCAAACAAAACTTTGCATTAGATGACATACTAGTGCTAAAAGTTCGTGTTTCTATTCTGTTTTTTTCTTTGCAGCTTGGTTGTTTTTTATTTTGTTTTTCTTGCTTACCACAGAAAAGATGTCCACAGTTTGTTTCTATAGGAAATGTAGCCTGCTGCAAACAGACTGGACAGGACATATCTGTATAGAAGCGAAGTCTATCATCAGCAGAAGCATCCTGCTGGAACACAACAAAAATGCTGTGTTAGAGATACCATTTTATACGCGTCTACAGAGTTTAAAAAAAAATAAAAATCTAGTGTTCATTCACTAGAAGTCAAACAATCAAATGTAAAACTATGTGAAATAAAAGAGAAACAATTGAAAAAATCAAACATAATTAAATGCAAAAACTGATACCCTACGCTAGCTCTTCTTGTGACAAGCCCATTATTTTCCCTTCATCTGTTCTATAAGTGTGTGCTTCAATCCAGTTAAAGACCACAAGGAAAGAACTTCCTTTGCCCTTCACATTAAGTTAGGTTAGACATGCTGACACATGAAGAACTCAGATTGAGACTTGTACTTTGTTATCCTAAGTAATTCTGTCCAGAGCCAGGTAACTGAACTGCACTGCTACCAGTTGCAATATTCCGTGTTCCCAAGCTCAAGGACAGACATCAAGTTGTGTATATCAATACCATGAAACATATTTTCTCCCAATTTTGCCATATTTATCTTCCACATAAGTATGCCCTGTAGTTAAAAATCTGTCATTATTTCAAGAAGTATTATGATGACTCTCCTCAATACTCTACAAAAATATGACTTGTCACTCTCAGGCTGGCACTTAGCAAGTTCCAGTAACCTGGCCTTGACTCACCCATCCTCTCCTCTACGTGTCAGAATTGGATGCAGTTATAGAAGGGTTGAGGTATGAAGGACCTTTAAAAACCACATAGTCGAACTTCACTGCCATGGGCAGGGACATGTCACTAGCTTAGGCTCTTCAAAGTCCCATCCAACCTGACTTTCAGTTTAAAAACACTGCTCCTTGTCTTGTCAGCAAAGGCTTTGGTAAAAGTTCCCCTCTCTCAATCTTTGTTCACTGGCTCTTATTGTTGCGCCACTGTTCTGCTACACACAGGTTATCAGTGTAAACATCTAACCCCTGTCCTGTGACAGCAAGCTGTACTCCAGATTTCCTTTCCTTTACCACTAAGGCCCCAGGAACATTGAGGAAGCGCACAACATAATCTAACTTACTCCACCTTGTGGCAAAAACTTATCTGCAAAAAGAGCCAGCCGAATATTTAATTTTAATTACTTATTTGTTAAAAAAGACTATGTTATTTCATTACTCGATAAAGTTCAAAGATGCATCTGTACAGTAAGTAAGCTTCCACAACTTTCAAGACCAGCTTCTTCCAGAACCTAGAAGTCTACACTACCCAAAATGAGATACGAAAATGACGCCAACATTTGGCACAACACCTGCTCTGTCTGAAGCTGCTGACGAAGAGCTCGCACTAGCTCTTGATTTTCTGGGTGTATGTTCTGATGTTCATTTCTGTGAAAGGAAATACAAGCAATAAGAAAAACTGAACACTGTGACCCAACATTGAAAAACAACTGATTGGAAAAAAAAGAAAGGAACTTGAACAAAGGGTAAAAATCAGTCCTTCCTGCTATAAAGAATTGTAAAGGAAGTACACAAATAATTAAGGAAACAGGACATGTATTCTAGATCCTAAAGTTACTCTGGACATTTAAAGCTGTACAGCAGCAAGACTTTTCAGAAAGACTCCATAATCAATCATTAAATCATATTTAAACTAGATTTTCATTTGAAACAAAATATGCTATTAACATGCAAAAAAATAATGTTGCTTGAAAGTTTCATATATATCATGTAGAAATATTTTCTGTCTCTGTTGCTAAGTTTTCAATTGGTGGTCTACTCATAAATTTCTTAAGTCTTTCACTCATTCCCTAAGTTCCAGTATTGAAAAATCCTAATTATTTCATCTGCTACATGAAAGATTAAGACATAACGTTTACATAAGAAGGGGTAGGCAAACTCTTAGATTTAGAATGTTGAATTTATGTAACTATCAGCAGACTGGATATAAAAAGAAATCACTCCTTTTAAATCAGTCTTTAAAAAGACTCTATAGGCTCTGAGACTCTAACATGAAGAAAACTTCAGGTTAGAGGTGCCAAGGGGAATCACAGGGAAGGGACTCACTGAAGAAAGAAGGCTGGATACAAGTTTGAAATTCAAAAGCACAATGCAAACAGAATTAGAATTTAAAATTACGGTAACAAAATTAAGAGGTGTTGAGTTACAATAAATATGAGTCAATAGCATCATATTCAAAACTGTGTGAACTTTTTACGCTTTATTTATTCATATGGATTTCAAAGGTGATACATTCCCCTCAGCACTGTTGAGGTCTCAGCTGGATTCCGTTTTCCATTTTGGGCTAAATGCATAAAAACATGTAGAGAAGTTGGAGGAAGCTCAGAAGAGAATAAAAGCTACTGCCCACATTTTTTAAACATTACAGAAAGAGTGAAGAAATGTCAGTTCATATAAAGACTGCTCATGGAGAAAAAAGGGGTGAGGATAAAGCTTTAATTCTATAAATATGAGCAATTATTTCCCACAGTTATCTCAGGTTGGTAGAAAAACATTTCTAACCACTAAGCGTACAAACCCATAAAAGGTTACCTCAGGGTATTGTGATCTATCTTTGCCTGAAAGTTAAATCAAAAATCAGGTTGCACTGCTTCCAGGGATGATCTAGAAAAGTTGATACTTTGTCAGAGCTGAGGGCTGGACTGGATGAATTTTTAGGATATTTTTTGGTTGCAGTTCTATTTACATAATTTCCTCCACAGCTCTAGTAGCTTCTGCAATATTTTCCTTCATTTGATGTGGGCAGTCATAATACTGCCTTACTGCTATCTTTAACATTTGGTGTCCTTCATTTTTTCTTCAGAGGAACAGACAAACCCCATATTTCTCATGCTAATAATTACATGTTTATCTGTAAAAAGCAAATTCATTTAACATTAATGTGGGTGACATATATGGAAGTTACATGATGGGAATCTCACAATAAAACCCTTCCTGCCCATCTTGCGTCTCCGTGAGTCAGACTTTGTGGATGTTGTCTGTCATTCATGTTATACGTATGAAAATATTTTCCTGTTCAGATGCTACAAATTAGCATATTTTTCACCTTCAGTTTGCCAGGACTTCGATACATATTGAAATTCAATTAAAATCACACACAAATAGGAAGTGTGAATTATAAGCCAGTTTATTCTGATTCCTTCACAAACAACTTAATGCAAATTTTCTGCTAAAGTGTTCATTTTATACTATGTTGAACACATGAGAAAATTTGTAGAGCTGTAGAGGCACAGTATGTACATCTGTCACTTACGCATAAGGTGCTGTGGTAGCAAACACTGTCGAGTGTCCAGGAAGGGGACAAGCACAGGTCAAGACATATCAAATTCATAACTTCTGTTATTCAATTAGTGTGAGAAAATAAATAAATTAAAACCAGTATGGTTCTATGTAATTAGAGGCATTATCAATGCCAGAAAGAAATAAAGTTAGATGTGGAGTCTTTTAGTTTCCCCATTTTTGAGTGTTAGCACGTAAATGGACGTAATCTTTCCATGATGTGGAAAAATGTAGTATGTATCACAAAGAGCCCCACCAATCTATAATTACCAGAAGGAAGGCTGCCTATTCATTCTGTGTGCAGCCTCACACAGGGAAAGCGAGGGACAGCACTTATGGGGACTGGTATATTACTGTGCAGTGATGGCCCTTGTTAATTTCCAAGGATTAAGATCTCAGTTCTGCTGACAGTACCAATTTAATCTTCTAATGAAACCATTTGATGTGATAGAAATTAAGAGAAAAAGTTTTAAAGCTGCAGATACATAAACATGGGCTGGGTAAGTCATCTTAGACAAGCAGGGAATCTCCAACACAAAGCACCAGAGGATCAAGCTCCCTTTAATTTGTTTGATAAATTAAATTCTCACAGTCTCATTGGTAATGTGACAACCTACCCACAAATTTAAAAGATGATGGAAAAAAAGCTAGCTGCATTTTATGGAAATTTGTAAGTCAAAGACATACAGGCTTTGCAAAAGTATCTTATAGTGACTGAACTAAAAATCTGCAACTTGGTATATATGCTAATTACTCTTAATAGCTTCTTCCACCAAAAGCACAGAGACTTTCAGTTCATGCCCTGATGTGATGCTTCATTGAGTTCTCCCTGCTGGAAACAAGTACAGCAGCCATATCCCTTAAAAGTTCTTTCTACATTTCCCTTCTGTTCCCTAAAATCCACTGCAGCCTACACTCCTTGCTGCCTACTTGAAGTTTTCATTCAGTTCCTATAACTTTGTTCATTACCCTAAGCCTTCTTTCACGTATTTTTATCCAGGACCTGTTCCTACTCAGCTTAAGTAGTTCAGATGTCACATACTGAAGTATTGGGTGGCAGTAGTTCAGGTGTCACATACTGAAGTATGGACGCAGAATAAGGAATACACAGACCACTGTATTGTCTTACACAACAAGAAAAAGGAAATGCAAGTTACAAATGCTAACAATATCAATATAAGGGGTACAAAAATTGTAAGAGTAGAGTGGAAAAAAAAAAAAAGGAACTCTTGAAGCCATCTGAATAACTGAAACAGTGTTGGAAAGAAAAGCAAGGTGAAGCGCATATGCTTCTCTTAGATTCCTTTGATATCTCCTGGTCCTGAACAGCAGCACAGCCCTGCAGTCCAACCAAGCATTCACACTCTGATTTGTTTTGCGGCTTGCTCCCAAATACCTCCTACTCAGCAAAGACTTATTTTCCCAAAATACATAAGCTAACGAATTTGTCAAGTTGAAAGGCAAAACTCTGAAATGAAAACCAGCTTTGATCACTTTCATTACAGTTACTGAATTTCAACCTTAATATTTTGCTTTATGGAAAGCATATTATAGCCCACTGTTTTCCAACATATTCTTTTATAAAATGAATCAGAAAACATACTCATGTTTCGGGTTTTGTTGGGGTCTTTTCTATGGAAGAAGGCTGCAACTAGAACATATATTGGTGGATTATACCCAATCTTGATTGTGGAGTGACTACTGACAAATCTGTCCTTGTAACCAAACACGACAGACACATCAGCCATAGAGACTGTAAATTCAGCCATCTTCAGTCTTAAGGAATGATGAACATTATTCAGTTTGATCATCTGAAGAGTTAAACTTCACTTCTGAGAAATGAAGCATTTAATTCCACCTGAATTAAATAATGAAGCTCTGCCGAGCAATTAAACAGAGTAAGTGATCAATCATTTCCTTAATATCAAAAATCACAGTTGTTTTACATACCAATATAAAAAATTGTTGAGAAAGTTAGAATTTTACAAACATAGATATGTTGATTAATTCCTGTCAACATAATCTCACCTTAAAAGTGTATATACCAGAGCAGCAATGAAAGTGAAACTGAGCACAACTGCCACCAGTACCTGGTCACTTATTCCTTCTATAACTGAATCATTATCAAGCTTCAAACTCTGAACTTCTGCTTGGTGACTGGCCATCACAGCTCTAAAATGTAAAAAGAAATATATACATATGTATATTAAAAAGCGCATACACTCACGTGCATTTTAAACATAGTTTCAAATAATATGCATAAACATATATTCATAGAAACAATAAATTCCTAAAGCAACAGAATAGTCACTGGGGAAAAAATGGTAAAAGAAGAGGGAACAGATGCATTTTTACCAAAACCTGAGCTTGCTGCAGAGGGCTGCAATGCATTTGTCTAGCCCAGTATCACACAAGTCTTAAATGACTGTGCTGTGATCTAAAGTCATTTTTTTTAAATCTCAGTCAGATTCTTTACCTGGGAATCTTTACCAGATAACTTCCCCAGGAATACGTTACTGCTGAATAAGACATATTCTAAGGACAGCTCATTTTAAAAAAGCATAATGACTCTGCGTCATCAAGAATTCTCACTATTATACACTATTATACTATTATTTATATTCTGCTAAACTGAGACAATGTAGAAACATAATTTGCACCATTTCTGTGAACAAAAAAGCAAGGACATTTGGGGGTTAGCTGTTTTGTAGAGTGTTAAGCACCCATTTGGATACAGAGGAATGATCTGAGGCACTATTTGTGTCTTTGAGGCACTATATGTGTCTTTGCTATGTATTACCATTCTACAGCTGGAAACATGAGAGAAACTTGTCAGTAAAATGTCTTACCAGGCCTCCCTAATTAGACTAGTTTGGTTTATATTCATTTCACATACGCAACAATCAGAATGCTTTGCCATTTAATTTAATTATTTGCCAAAATAATTCTAAAATTAATTAATCTCCAGCATTAACCTACAGCTGGAGACAAGCAAAATAGAACAGTTTCCAACACTTCTAAATCACTCCTGTTGCAATTAGAAAGTGAAATGAACTACAACTGTGAATATTAAGAAACCAGGAGAGTGAAGCTACCTCTGGCAAATGATCAAAAAGTCATATTTAAACTGTGTCCATACACAATTAAAGTACTTTTCATACAGAGCTGACATAAAATCTCAGCATCAATTTCTGAGGTCAGGTAAGACAGGTATCACTTACTTTACATCCTGGTCCAGTGTGTGTGCATAAGCCTGCAAGCTTTCATCAGTGTTTCTCTCTGCTTCACAGCTCACATGTAATTTTTTAATTTGAACATTGCTGTCTAGCAAACATCACCAGACACTGTGGTCTTGAATTAATTGCAAAACTGAAATGGAACACAGGTCATCAGGATTTTAGTGGACACCTGTAATGACTACCCTGGAAAGATTTCAATATGCTAGTCTACTAGTGTCATCTAGTCATCTTTTTTTTTCACTAGTGTCATCTTTTTGTCATCTTTTCCATACGATAGTTATTCTCACTCTCCAGATCTTTTCTTGTATGAGCTGTGGAGCTTCTTCCAAACTTCCTCACATTTGTGGGAGCTGCCCTCTAAAGCAGCAATGCAAGAGAAGATGGTATATTTTAACATTATTGTAAAAAAGGATAAATGGCACAATTATGTACCATAAGAGCAGAGAAAACTCATGGAAAAAAAGGGTAGAAAAAAATTCCTTTAATTGTTGTTGTATTTTGGGGCTTCCATGGTGCAAATAAAAACGAAAAGATGAAACATATGTGAAGTGAAACAAAGTTACCCGAAGTGCCCCAATCTGAACTGGTATTATTGCTTCTGTAACTATAGTCATAATTTTTGCTAATTACATCTTTCCACAAGCAACTGTGCCATATTTTAAATACTGTAATGTCAATTAATATCTGGAAAGAGTAAATTCTCTCAAAGGTGAAATATCAGTGACTCATCAAGAACCCTGTTTAAAGTAGGTCAATATTGACACAGGTTTCATAGATAACTCATATGTATGTGTTCATATATAATGAGAAAAATATCAGATCTTTGTGGAAAGGTTTTGCATAGGAACTAGAGCTTATGCAAGAAGTTGTAGCATTTGCCTAGGTAGCTAGCTACGAAATCATATTGCTGCAGTTAAATCCATGAGGCTAAGGTGCTGTGGAGGTTTTCTGAGCAGCAGTTCCTTCATACTGAGGATCTGGACTGGTAGGTGTGCTCAACATTCCCAACCCATATACTTGATTTCTTTGCCTATCCAATATCAAAGATGCATCTCCTTTTCACAATATGTCATTCTTGGACTCTCAATTTCCACAACTGTATCTCAGGCAGTGTGCTTGTATCTTCAACTTCTACACTTTCTCTCCTTAAGTACCATCATCAGCCCACTAATTTCTGCTGTCATTTCTGGGTTCACCACTCAGAACAAAACAAGAAGAAAATGGCAAAGAATTGGGATGTGATAATTCCTCCACTGTCCTGCATCAGCTGCGTTCGAATAGACCAACATACTCATAACAACTATATCCCATTAACTACTATGCAGGCTTTTTTGGGTTTTTGGTTGGTTGGTTGGTTTGGGCACTTTTTTTTTTTTCCCCTCCCAGAAATACACACTGTGGCAGAGACATACAGATGATTTAACTGCATGTTTGGAAGGCAAGTGTATCTCTGCGCTCACTGACACCTGAAAGGCCACCTGTGTCACTGCTTGTTTGGTGCACTCTGAAGCCAACACATGAATTGTCAGTATCACACAAAGAAAACTCAATTTCCTTGAACAGCCTTCAAGACATCCAGTCTTTTTCACTCTCTGCAAGTTCCTTGCAACAGCACTCTTTAATCCATATCCACCTACCATCAATAGCACTCACTACCTCTGCTTATGCACTCTTCTTGAAATAGCATACTATGGCACCAAGCTTAGCAGCAGAATAAGAAATGCACAGATTATCACCTTCTCTTCCTTCCTGCACATAACCCCTGTTATATGTATTTACTTCGCACCTCGACTTACCACATGTGACTTTCTCAATAACAATTTTCACACAAACGTAGCGTCCAGAAGAAACTCATGCAGTCTTTCTGGTTATATAAAATGGCACTTCTCAAATGCTTTGACTTCTCCTAGGTATCAATATTACGAACGTGTGTAGAGGGGGGAGTGGAAGTCCCTGGGACTTCCCTGAAACTGGGAGTCTGTCTCAGTCCCTCTCCCAGCTGCCCCTATTACTAAGTTCTATAGAAGACAGGCTACCAATGCTTAAGGCTCACAAGTTTTAACTTACTTGCTGCTTCTGGACAGACAACAGCTACTAAGCATATTCCCCTTATTACCTCTAGCCCTTTTTCTGAATCAGACCATTGCACAGTAGGGCTGACATGAATGGTGTAGGCTAGGAACTACAAACAGAAGGGTTTCACTTCAAAAGATCAATACATACTTTTCCAGAATAGTCATTCAATAGCCTCAGTAGAGGCAGCTGCAATCTCCTCCCACTCTTGTCTCTGGGTTAGCATGTGAAAAAAGCAATAGCTACAAGAACACTGCTGAAAGACACTATTTGACAATTGTCTGGCTGAAGGAGGAAGTAATTTTCTGATTTCAAGTCTGTTTTGAACATTTTCAAACAAAATATCTAGAACCGCAAGCTTGCACTTCATATTTCTTCAGGAGCAGCCACAACAGCCCAAGAACACATCTGCAGTTGTTTGAATAGAGCAGATAACAGTTCTAAAACGGCTTCTAAGGAATCTTGCTTCCCAATGCATATGTTTAGCAGGGTACTCTTTCAGCTGGTACAATTAATAAGCAAGGTACAATCGACTTAATTCTTAAAGATTGTAGTGAAGACCTTTCAGTCTTCAGAGACAACTGGTACTGACAAGGACTAAGCGTATATCAGAAAAGACTTCTAGAACTAGACTTTATCACAGATATCTCATCTCTCCTAACGTAATAACCAGTAATAATTTGATGTGATTGTATTAAATTCAACCTTTTTATGTTGATCCATTACATTTGTCCAGTTATGCAAAAATAAGAGTATTTAATCAAGTTCTTAACCACATTTAATACTTTTTGGATCAGAATCATACCACAGGCTTTTCAGGCATTAAATAATTTAAAAGTGTTTTGTTTTTTTTTTCTCTGTGGATTTATGCTACTTTTGTTTCTTTATACAATTGCAAAGGGTTTTTTTTTAATGATGCCTATTTTTTTATACAAGAAATTAATTCTTGCCTACACTAGCTCTCAGAAAAGAACCAAATTAATAGAATGACTTCAAGTAAGAAACAGCAGTGAGTAAAAATAGAAATGAAATTTAATAATATAAATTAAATTTAAAAATCTTAAAATTTTTAGAATTAATTTTTGGTTATACTTAAGATTTTTTCTCATTTTAGACATTTAACAGCGATAGGTTTCTTAAATGAAAGCATAACCCCACCCTGTGTTACAATTAGAGGGTGAAAACCAAACCACATCTAACAATACTCACATAAAAATTGCAATTTTTACAATCATCCTCTGCATGTTAAAAGTATCAAAGTTTAAAAATCCAACAAAAATGTTGGGCCTTTCTCCTACATTAAAAGAAACAACAAAAGAGCTTCAAACTTAGTTTCCTGCTTCATTTATTCTCATCTTCAAACTACTGCTACTTTCTTGAAGCAAAACAATGCAACTGCAAAGCGAAGCAAAAAAGGACAAGTAGGTACTCCTCCATTCCACTTGGGCTAGCTAAGCTACAGTTAGACTTTGCGGCACAGTACTTACACTTGGATCAGGTTTATCTGCATTAGGATTCTTGATAGCTACAGAACATACACAACCTCAGACTGAATTGTCCACAGAACTCTTGGAACATTCCTCCCTCTATGGCTAAGTATGAACAATGTATGCAGGATTATGAAAAAAAAAGAACTGAGCAATAATGCATTTAGAATGCCTTTCATTCTTGGAAACTCATACAGATTACATTTAAATGTGAGCGCGTGAGGACCTACACTAGTGTGGATGTATTATTTCTTCATTTTTTCAGCTTTGAAAAGCATTATGAAGACTTTCAATGTTCAACAAAAAGCACAGCTAGAATAATACCTCATGTTTTTGTGAAATAAAGAAATGAAAAACAATCCAGCGTTTGCCATCATATATTAAACATTTGTTTGCATTTATCCAGAATCAGAAAATTCCCTTAAGTATTCTGAAAGATTTAAACTTCTAATTTTATCATGGAAGCACCACATGCTAATACACTCTCAAAACCACAGAGATTTCAGGACCCACTACAAAAGGAATACACAGGCGCAGGAAAATTAAGAGGCTCTCCTCACACCTGGGCTGTAAACAATGGGATAATACACAGGCAATACTGCTGAGAGATACAAATTTATCATTAAGAGTAACACTTTATTGACTTTGACAGCATGGTACAATCTGTTCAACATCTGAAAGATACCTTAGATAAAAACATCTCCCTTCAGGGATGGGCTGGGAGTGAACTGGATAAGAATGTTTGCATTTTTATAGAGCAGTTTGTTTTGGTTTATTTTGTTTAACTTAATTTTTATTTTGTGTATTTTCTTCTTGTTGCAGTACTGGCAACCAACCTCAGCTCTGGAAAAATATATAAAATTAAGTCACTGGTGGTGGGCTGGGGGCAAGTGAGAAGCTGTAATTTCTTTTCCCAGTTGTCTTTCACTAGCAGAAGCATTAACCCCTGTTAAATATGCTGCTTACTTTGTAGGGATCATGTGTTTTCCATGATAAGCTACTTCCTCTCTAACTAGTAAAATACTGTGAGTCACTTTTTTTTAAGATGAAAAAAAGCTTTAACTCCTCAAAGTTTCCTTCCATGGCAAAGGGAACAACAAAATTTGGCTTAAAGAAAAAAAATTGTATCAACAGATTTCTAATGATGTTACCTGTTTTAGATAACAGTAATCCAGTCTTAAGAATTTAAACATACTAAAATGCCATGAGGATGATGAGGGGATGGGAGCACCTCCCGTATGAAGATAGGCCCAGAAAGTTTGGGCTGTTCAGCCTGGAGAAGAGAAGGCTGCGTGGAGACCTCATAGCAGCCTTCCAGTATCTGAAGGAGGCCTATTGCGATGGTGGGGAGGGACTCTTCATGAGGGACTGTAGTGATAGGACAAGGGGTAATGGGTTCAAACTTAAAAAAGGGAAGTTTAGATTGGATATGAGGAAGAAATTCTTTACTGTGAGGGTGGTGAGGCACTGGAATGGGTTGCCC